>LPNX011084327.1:585997-599343 GCA_001517045.1 Pseudotsuga menziesii
TCTTTTTCTTCCATCATGGTGTCTCTGACCCTGGGAGCTTCAGATTTTATTGGAGTGAATCTTGAATTGTCATCACTTGTTCTTCGGAAGAAGTCTCATCCTTATTGTAGGAGGTTTTACAGGACCTTTCCTACAATTCAAATGCACCAGTTGCATGGTTAGAACTATTTCATAAAACATATGCATAACAACAAATTATTATGCATCATGCAACTTTTTAGCCAATACAACATTCATCCATATCTCATAGAAACTTTCTAGATGCCTTCCATTTCTATCATGACATTATTGAGATTGTGCACTAATCCAATATGTCAGCAAGGAGGCTTCATTCTAAATAAGTAGCAATGGAGGGTTGTATAGCACCATGATCTACTTACCCATCACATGCATATTAGTAGTATACAGTCATTAATGCAAACAATCTATCATTCATAACACATCAACTGAATATAATCAAATGTATAACAAAACAATATCATGAAATGACAATTGAATAGTTATCTTTTATTTGTTTCATGGATAGACTCCATCTTGATCATTCTGCTTTATCATCTTCTCCATTCATGAAATCATCATTTCTTATCCAAATGATAATATGAATAAGAGGTTCTTGAGTTCTTCATATTCCTCATCGCATGAGGGATCTTCTTTGAATGGTGAGAGCTTGATCTTCAATTGCTCCCATATTCTTCTTCTCTTCTTATGAGTCGAGCTGAAAGTAATCACTTCCTTCTGGCATACGTTCTTCGCATGAATGAATCCCACGATCCTGGGAGGTCATTCAAGGTGGCTATCACCACTTCTGCATTCTTCACCTCTTCTTTTACCTCTTCAATTTGTTTCTTAAGGTCATCTTCTGATGTATGTTCTTTCCTTCAATTAGCTTGGTCAAGGAATAAAACATCTCTTTCTATTTCTTTAGGGAAGACACTTGTGGTACATGTTGATCCATGAATGAATCAATAATGATCTTCTTGGCCTTGACCAAGTTCTTCTGGTGTAAGGCTTTGAGACTCAGAACTGTAACCTCTCTACTCATGTAGGTGTCCAATTCATTTTCTTCAAAGAGATCAAATACTTACATTCTTGGAAGGTTTCAAATTCATCAATATTATCATCAAGCTGATGTGATATATCACTTTGAAATGATAACCTCAAATGCAAATAGCAAAAGATTAGATCTTACCGATTTGAGGTGTCTATCCTACTTCCGGAGCTGGCTGGTCTAGGGTTTGTCAGAGAAACCCTAATTTTCAAAACTTGGAATATTTCAGATCTCATTAGATAGAAAGATATATCTCTTCAAATGGAGCTTTCCAATGTACTCTTCTGAAAACAGTAGAGGGAAGCTCCTAGAACAGGAAGCCCTAGTTTTCCAATTTCTTCTGCAGAAATTCCTGTCACTATTTCTATGATATCTCCTAAATTGCTACTCCTATCTGTCTACAATTTTTAAATAAGGTAACTACACATGTCCATGATCCAACACCATAGGTTTCATCAAAATTTATTTCACCAATTTGGATTTATGATCCTTTTCCCAAGGTGACCTGTCACAGGATTGTTCAGAACAGTGAAGTTGTACGGCCTACCACGTGTCACTGTTTCATATTCTGGTTCTGTACTTCAGAAAAAATAAACTGCAGTCCATTATTTTTCTGGAACATCTTTAGGAATTCCATTTGGATCTCTGTAGCCCAAGCTATAGCAATTCTGCGCAGGTGTCCTGTTTAGGGATGAATTATGGAAGAGGCTGGAACCCTAACTTGGAGGAATCATATATCCTGAAATATAGCTAATATGAGGCTGAATTTTGGATAAAATATACATCAGGATTTTATATTAGTCCTATGCAATTTTCATCTCCGTATCCTTCACCAATCTCAGGATATAGCGAATGTACCAAAACTTAGCAGTTTTAGTATTTAGGGTTTTTCTAGCTCAGGGTCAAACTAGGGTTTGAATTTCCCAGAGTTTCACCCAACCAAATTTCTTGATATAGGTCTCTAAAATTAGATTTTTATGAGGAGAAAAATCATATTCTAGGCTCACACAAAAATTCCTCTTCTGTAGAAAGCCCTAATTTTCCGCACCAAAACTGAAAATGCTCGGAATCGAATTCTGCTTCGACAGAAAGATGCGCCTTTCAATGGAGAGTTAGTCTAGCCTTATTTTGCTGATCGATTGTGGATAGAGACCCAAAAATTAAGAAGCCCTATATTCTATAGCTGCACAATGTCTTCTTTCAGGGTGGCTCTGATACCATGTTAATTTTTCATATGCTTAGCTAAGAAATCAGTACTCCATTTCATTTTCATAACAAAAGCATATAAACAGGATCACTGAAAGATAGACAAGCACAACCATACAAAAGGAACACAAATATTTATCCTAGGAAAACCCTAAAGGGAAAAACCCAGCAAAAGCTTCCTCAATATAGATGCCCCAAAAAGATAAAAGATAAAAGATAAAACCAGCAAGGAGATCAAAGCCTGATCCTCCTTCTTATCCAGCTACTTCTCTTCTCCACTAATGTGCTACACAAGTGAGAGTGTGTGTGTCTCAAATTAGGAGCACCACACCTCTATTTATATTCATCCGTTCACTTGAATTAACTCATCCGACATGTAGGCTCGAGTTAATCATGTAGGCTCAAGTTACACATGTAGGCGCAAGTAACCACACTGGGGTGCTAATGACCCAACTTTGCAAATAGAGGGGACAAGCTCATGAATCTTATTAGTTCTTCTGCTTAGAAGCATCAGGGTACAAGATAATACAAGTGGTTCTCCCGGTAGGACCATCGGGGACCACAAAAGATACATATAGAATATTCTTCGAAGTTACAATATTTCAACACAAACCAAAGATGGATCAGTGATGTAGATCTCAGGATGCTTCATGTATATCTCCTAATGAATATCTCCATCCATAAAGGATTACTTAACATCCATATGATGCACTTCCTAGTGCTTAGATGCTGAAATTGCCAAAACTAGGCGGATGGAGTCCATTTTTGCAATCGATGCAAAGGTCTCATGGTAGTCCACACCTTGGACTTGAGAGAAACATTTTGCCACCAGAATTGGCTTATATTTTTAGGTTCTTCCATCGGCATCAACCTTGGTCCGAAACACACACTTTCATTGAACCAATTTCCTTCCCGGAGGAAGAGAAACTAGCTCCCAAGTAGTGTTTTTCTGAAGAGAATTCATCTCTTCATCCATGGAAACTTGCCATCTCAGATCCTTTTGAGCATGGTAGTAGGATTTTGGATCTAAACTAATCATCAAATATCAAGTTTCAGACAGCAAATTATCAGGACAAGAGAGCGTAAACCTGCTCTTTGGAAATCAGACCGGGTTCTCCTTGGATCATCCGGATTTCCAATGTTATCTCCTGCGGAGGAGAGTGTTTGTCAGGCCCATGTGGGAAGATGATTATGTACTTCAAGTTCTGATTCATAATCTTATGTTTGCTGCACACTAATATCAGAAATTAGAGGATCCAAATCAGGGTCATCACCGCCAATTTCATCATCCAAATAATCAGTAGAATAGGAAGGAAATTCAGCAGTTTTCTCCTTCACGAGTTCCACCTCCTGAAGAGGATCATGGAACTTGACACTTCTCTCGATGATGATCTATTTTTTTTTGATATCCAACAGCTTGAATCCTTTTGATTCATCAAGATACCCAATGAAAATACATTCTATGCTTTGCAGTTGCAAAGCCCTTCTTTTATTAAGCGGAATCCGGGCCCATGCAGTGGACCCAAACACCTGTAGGTTCGACACATCCGGCTTGTGTCCAAAGTATGCTTTGAAAGGGGTATTCCCTTTCATGGATGAGTGTGGCACCCTATTATGAATGTATGTTGTAGCATGCATGGATTCAGTCCGCAAATTTGCAGCAAGCTTCTTTGATTCCAACATACAGGTGGTCATCTCCTTGAGAGACCGATTCTTCCTTTTCTCTACTCCGTTCTGCCGGGGAGTGTAGGGAATTGAATGTTGGACCTGAATACCACTTTGAGAGCATATGTGAAGCAAATCATTACTAACATATGCCCCTCCATTATTAGATCTCAGACTTATTTTTGAAAAGAAGGCCCATGTGTACCTTGAAAAATCATCAATAAAGGTCAGAAGATACCTTGATCCATTCATGGATGTGACAGGAATCAGACCACTGATATCAGAATGTATCAGCCCCAATATGCATGTAGCTCGATTTTCCTTCCCTCGATCGAAGTTGTGCTCGAGGTGTTTTCCAATCACACAACCCTTGCAAATTCTTGTGGTTGCCTTAATGACCGGGAGGCCTTCAACCATGGATTTTTTCTATAATTGCTGCAAATATTTGAAATTAAGATGGCCAAACCTCTCATGTCACAACCTACTAACCTCATTTCCATGAGTTAGAAGAGCAGTAGGCTTTGCATCCGCAACAAAGTGAGAGAACTCATAGGATTTTTCATGATGGTTTTCAAGGCCTTTAGCAATGAGTTTCCTGGATGCAAGATCCATTATCTCAACATCATTTGGGCTGAAATAAAATCTCTTAGGAACTCCAATATGTGTCACACTAAGGATATTTGATGCCAGAGACGGTACATACAAAACATTTGAAAAAAAAACTATTTTCAAGATCAACAATACCTTGTCCTTCTGAAATTATGGTGGAGTCATCTCCCATGTGGATGGGGATGTATTTTCTAGTCTCCAAGGATGAAAAGGAGTCTCTTTCATCCATCATGTGGTTTGAAGCTCCAGAGTCAATCAAGAGTGCTTTGGACTTTGAAGTGCTTTCCATGAGGGCATGACCTCTTTCATGCTATGGTTCCCGATCTTGCTGATCTCTCCTCCGAAAGATTTCTGAAAGATTGATGTGATTTCTCTCAATGAGAGAGGTAGCTTCATCAAGATTCTTCTTCATGTAGGCATGTTCAGGGTGGAGGCCCTTCCCACAGTATGAACACTTGACTTTTTCCTTGCCATGGTTCCCTTTTCCTTTGTTCTTCCTTGAGCCGGAAGACTCATCATGCTATTGGTTTTCAACTCTAGGATTAGGAGCATCAAATTTAGTTTTTGGGTTCTTTTGTTGCTTTCCTTTACCCTTCATATCTTTGGGCCCCAAGACATGGAGGGCTTGATCACGGGAATATCTGATGATCCCCATCTGGACAAGCTTGTCATGTTCACTTGTTAGGGACTCAATGAAGGCATTGAGTGTAGGCATCTTCCATCCAAGAGTTGTGATCCTCCCCGCACAGAATGTAGAAACAAAAGCTAAATAATCAGCCCCAAGTTTGGAGAGTATGGTGAGGATGAGCTGATCACCCACCTTCTCCACTTTGCATTGCTTCAAGATTAAAACAGTGTGCTTGAACTTTGTGAAAAAGTCATTCAGGGTCTCGAAATTAGAGGGCTGTAGAGACATCAATTCATTTTTGAGCTGGTAAACTCTCAAGTCATCTTGATTTCCATATAGAGTTTCCAATTTTTCCCATATTTCTTTTGGAGTCTTCAATCCCGCAAGATGGAAAAGAAGATCCTGAGAAATAGAGAGGCACAAGAAACCGCATGCTTCATCCTTCTTGTTCAAGAATCTTGATTTTTCTATGGCAGAACCAGGCTCATCTTCAGTCTCCATGGTGACTCTATAGAGTCCTCTGGAGCACAGCTGAATATCCATGTCACCTTTCCATGAGTGGAAATTGGATGGAATCAAAATATCTACTGAGGAGGCCATTTGGATCTACTGGAGTGAATGCTTCACCTGTAGAAAACTTGAAAATCACAATAAAAAGGGCAATGTAAGGTCGAACAGCCTGCACATTTTAGGATTTCATCACACCCAGCATAGTCAATCAAGCAAGCTTGATCAACAAGTTATTTACTTGGGGTATTAAGTGGTAAGCCTTGGCTTCTGGTGCAGTGTTGGATTTTTGAGCTATTGCTTAATTTTCATGCAGAAATATGTCAAAAAACTTTTTTTTGAGAGATAGAGCTTCGTCTCGCCGTGAGCTCTGATACCATATTAATCTTGCATAGTGATCTAGGGACTAAACCTTAGTCTCATCAAAGATTAATCAAAAAATAACTCATGAAATGGTGTAATCGGACTACATAATGAGTATCCGCTCTGTATATTCACACAAATAATGAGAAATTACATTACAATGTCATGCTACAAGCATGAATGAGAAGCAATTCAAATTCCTAAGGAGGTCATTCTAATTGAATGAGTGAGTCTAGCTTAGCTAAATGTATGCCACATTCAACACTCAAGTTAACCACTGATCAAAACCCTAATTGACTCAACTGATCCCTAACCGAAGTCAGAGTGCAATAAATGACTGAATCTCAACCGAAAGAGATCAGACACATGTCATAGCAAGCCAACCATCAAGTGCTAGCGCTTCAATGACCCTAATGAACCCCAATGAGGTTAACTGAAGTGTAACTGAACATCAGAAGTGGTTGGAGGTGCCCCTGTTGACTCCAGTTCATTAAATAATCATGAAATAATTAATTTAATGAAGGGAGGCACCTTCAATTCCCTGTTTAACTGATTGTAACCATCATTTAGCAATTATGTGCATTAATATCACTTAGATCACCCCCAGAGTGCTCCAGTTAGCCTCCTCGAATGTAGGAGAAGGCTAAGTTATCCTCCTTGACTAAAGGAAGGCATGATGTGATCTAGCTAATGAAATTTAATGCTCCACTGATGTTAATTAAGCCAATAATACTTAGGATAGTGGTTTAACTAGGCCAAATTGACCAAAATGAGTGTGTAAGGTGGTAAATTTCTCCAACAGCAGCTGAGACAGTCGATTTGTCTATTTATGAAGGATTGTCAGGGCTATCAAAATTCTTTCAGGTATTTGAAGAGAAGGTGTTTGAACCACAAAGGATACTAGCTCTTGATGTAGCACTGAAGGCTACTCCGGCTCGATGGTGGGCGACACACAAACAGATGATCCATGATTGGGAGCAGTGCCATAGGTTGATGATGGTCCACTTTGGCGATATAGAGGTCTATCATGCTGGGAGATATGATGAATGAAATGACCCAACTAGTCATTTGATCAAGTGTTAGATGTTATGGAGATCATGACCCAGAGATGAGTGGGTTCACGCTTTTGTTCATACTCTAGAAGAGATGCCAAGATCCTGGTATGTGCTAGTAGAATTACACAAAACCATTACCACTTGGGAGGAGTTGTCAGTTTTCTTTGTGCAAATGTTTAGCTTCCAGGATGCTAGCCCCAAGGTATGTAATGCTTTTCACATTATCCACGACATAGTACTAAAAGTCATCCCTGTTGCATACCCCATTGATCCTCATGTAAATTGCTCCATCCAATCCATGATGACATGCTACAACTTGTCTGGGGAACCTGAAGATGATGATGAGTTGTGGAATGTTATTATTCTAGAGTCCAAAGGAAGCCATGGGGTTGCAGCTCCCGACACACCTACGGACTCGATGAATCATCCACTGAGGATCCGAAAAGTTAACATTGGGTCGACAGAAAATATGAAATTTGCTAATGTCAGAGACTATTGGGGTGAAGAGACAATGGTAAAAATAAAAGATTTACTGCATGAATTCCAGGTTCTTTTCCCAACGTGATTTTCAAAGATGAAGTGTATACTCGACGACTTGGGGAAAATGAAGATTCCACTTAAGCCAAATGCAAAACTACTATGCCAGAGGCCGTATAGACTAAACCTGCAGTACAAGGATCGCGTAAAAGTCAAGATCGATAGGATGATCGATGCTGGGATCATTGAACTCGTAGAATAATCAGAATGGATAAGCTCAATGGTGGTCCAAGATAAGAAAACTGGTGAAATCCACATTTGTGTCGATTTGAGAAAGTTGAATGATGCATGTGTACATGATCCATTCCTGACCCATTTTACAGATGAAGTCTTGGAAGGTGTAGGTGGCCAGGAAGTATATTCCTTCACATATGACTTTTTGGGATGCCTCCAGATTCAGATTGCGAAGGAGGATCACCATAAGACTACATTTGTCACCGAGTGGGGTTGTTTCCAATATATCGTCATGCTGTTTGGGCTAAAGAATGCACCCTCTCCCATGGAAAAGCTATTAAAAAAAGACGCTACATTTGAATGGACTCCGAAATGTCAAGGAAGCTTCGACACCTTGAAGGCCAAGATGTACTCTACACCAATACTGGTTTTCCCTAATTAGAATAAAGAATTCCATGTGCATGTTGATGCCTCCTCTACTGCAATGGGGGTTGTTCTTATGTAGCCAGGAGAAGGAGACTTGGATCATCCAATAGCATATGGTAGTAGAAAGTTATCATTCACTGAGTGAAATTATACCATGATCGAGAGGAAAGGCCTTGGGATGGCTTATGCTCTGCAAAAGTTCAGTCATTATTTGTTGGGAGGCCATTTCAATATGTTCATTGATCATTTTGCTTTACAATACCTAGTCAATAATCCTGTGTTGGGAGGGAGAATTTGTAGGTGGTTGCTTTTGTTCCAGGAGTTTGATTTTGAAATAGTGGTAAATCCAGGATGATTGAATGCTGGCCCGGATCATCATGTATTGGGAATGGTGAAGAACCAACCAATATTGATGATGGCTTTCCATATGCGCAATTGTTTTGGGTTGATGTCGCAGATGATCACTATGCACCAATTATTCAGTTTTTTTCTACTGGCGTCGCTCCAATAGACATGTCGACTAGAGAAAAGAAGTAGCTGGTCGTAAAAGCCTCTAATTTTCAACTAATTTCTGGACACTTATACAAACTTGGACCAGATGAAATCTTGCGACGATGTGTCTTACCGCAAGAGAAGGGTCCCATTCTAGAAGAAGCGCATGCAAGAATCATGGGAGGTCACTATGGAGGTCATTGTAATACACAAAAAGTGTTGCATGTTAGGCTCTAGTGGCCCATGTTGAATAATGACACCACAGAATATGCAAGGAGCTGTGATGTATTCCATTGGGTAAACCATCGCAGAGGGATGAGATGCCACTGGTGCCATAGGTGACTCTGCAACCGTTTGATAAATGGGATCTAGACTTTGTGGGTCCTACCAATCTTCCAAGTAAGTGCATTGGCGCCCACTATATTATTACTGCAATTGACTACTTGAATCGGTGGGAAAAAGCTGCACCAGTCATTGATTGTACCACTACGACAGTAGCACAGTTTATTTTTTATAACATTGTGGCATGATTTGGGTGTCCTAGAATCCTGATGAGTGACCAGGGCAATCACTTTGTCAATCGGACAGTAAAAGTGCTAACTGAAGAGCTCCAGATACAACATAAGAGGAGTACACCATACCACCCACAGGTAAATGGTACTATTGAGGCCTTCAACAAAGTTTTGGAGACAGTGCTGACCAAGGTATGTAATGATAATCGCGATGACTGGGATTTAAAAATTCCTACAGTTCTATCGGCCTATCGCACTACTTGAAATGGATAACAGGTCAGAAACCATTTAAGATGGTTTATGGGAAAGAGGAAGTCATTCCTATGGAGTATATCATTCCCAGCTTGCACATTGTTGCAGCAATGGGCATGGATGATGCAGAGGCATTAGAAGAATATGCTGTGTAATTAAGTCAACTTGAAGAAGATCACTTCATCATAGGATTCTAGCAACAGGTAGCGAAGGATCAACAGAAGGAATGGAATGATCGCCATATTAAGCATAAATAGTTTGCGACATGATATTTTATGCTGTTATATGACAGTAAGTTCATCAAGCATCTAGTTAAGTTACAAATGCACTGGTTAGGTCCATATCTTGTTCAATCCATTACATCTGGTAGTGCAGTTCAGTTACAATAATTAGATGGCGCAATGTTGGTGAAGCTCATCAACCAGAGTCACTTGAATCCCTATAGAATGGGACCAGAAATGTGCACCACATGAAGTATCAAGGAATTAAAAAAAATGAAGATTTTAGTTCAGTAGAGCAAGGAAAGCCCCGGGGGAAAGGCTGTGCACGGTTAAAATTGTTAGCGGTTGTTGATTGACCAGTTGCAACAATTGCAGGGCTATGGGGTGGTCAAATCAAGTACTAAATGTAGGTAGTTATACCAGTTGGCTGGTGGTGCTTATTGAAGCAACCCACATTAATGGGTGATCCGATCATTAAAAGCATAAGATCGCCAACGGATTTGGCATAATTAATATCCGATTTGGCAATAATGGTGGTGTTAGATTTGGTAATCATGGATTTGGATTGGAAGTGGCTATAAAACACCACACAAGATGTGTCAAATGGAATTATTCAGTTGTGATAGCATAGGTAGAAGGTGGATTCTGTGCAGAGTGTTGAGCAAAGTGCAGTTTGCACTATTGAGTGTATTTTCAGGCTTTCAGGGATAAGGGATGCTGAGTGGCCTTAATGCTATTGATATTTCAAGTGAGTACAAGTCCCCCATTTATCCCACAACTATGGAAGAAGAAGTCATGAGTATGCCAGTGGGTTCATCATGCATTCCGAAGCGGAAGCGACAGACTCAGAGACCCAGTCCGATGCCACCAGAGAAGCAGAAAACTCGCACGTCAGTGAGAATGCGGGGAGAAGGAACTGCACAGACTAGGCCATTGAGCTCAAGAGATGTTGAGTCTACAGAACCTTGAGGTTTCTTGGTGCATGATATTTTGGGATATGTTTCTCCTACACATCCAGGAGCCAAGCCACAATAGCTGTCGAAGAATCAAAAGTACCTGCCCAAGTTTCCAGCGTTGCATTGGTCAGGCTCAAGTTTGACGATCATGACCTACTCTTGCTTAAATATGTCTAGGATGAGCCATATGAATCCATCCCTATGGAACCTAGTGGCCCCATTCAGGGAATTCCAAAACCATGGGCCAGTGGGTTAGACAAGTCTAGGTTATTGGGGTTCATCAATATGCCCCATTTTGGACATTTGAAGGAAGCACATGCGTGTGTGAAGAAAATGTTGACGTGTTTACATGGAGGGATGATTTGGTTGAATATGTTGATCCTTGTTATAGTCAACATGATTGCAATCATTACTGGTTTCTCGAATGCTAGGGAGCACCTAGTGTAGTATATTTGTGGAAGGGATACGGATAAGAAACTTACGAAGCATATGAAGGAGCACTTCAGTTTACAACATGATGGTCATGCTTATCGCATTGACAGTATTAAGTCATATATGGTGTGCATTGGTGCAAGAATTCTAGCCAGCAAGGTTGTACGCATTAATCAACTAGTCCAATGCAATTCGGGTGTTTTCTCTTATGCCCAGAAACATGCCGAGGGGGTACAAATGAATTGGTCTCTATTTTTGTTAAATTAGTTGCTTGAATATGCACTTGTTTCTTAGACTGGGTGGCCCTTTTCCTATAGTTGGTTGTTGATTCTTATTGCTCTTGTTGCTGGGATGGAACTTGAAGACTACCAACCAATGGAGGTTGAGGCAGTCAAGGTGTGTCTCATTGCCCGCTATCAGAACCTATGGTGGGTCGAAGAGACCAATCACCAAACAGACTGTGTCATTCATTTCTGGATCTATTGGGAAGTGTTGTGGGCTGTCGCTATTGCTATTCCTAGAGTTTCTCCCTACACCATGGCCAAGTACCAGTGGATCCTTCGGTTTCCTATTGGACCCCACTCCATTCATATTCAGTCCAAGTGGGACCCTAATCGGCAGTGGCTACCATTTCCTTATAAAGTCACCACAGAAGAGTTGGATGCTATTGTGCAAGATTGGCTAGGGGACTGGCATGTCCTGGTCAGTCAAACAGAGTTAGATAAGGAGCTACCCCAAAAGGTCCCTGAATATCCTGCCCCACAGGAATTGAGCAATCATGACTCCGACAATGAGTCATGAACGGATGCTGAAGATGTAGCATAGTGTATGTAGGAGGAAACTCGCACCAAATGGCATCAAGAGTATGAGGCAGACAGTGATACAAAATTGGGGATGGAAGACCAGCTGCAGTGGCTTATCGAATCCATCACTGATTCATCTACGACTACGACTACGGTGATCCGTGAATCCAACCATGAAGAGTTCGGTGTGGTAAGAAATAAACTAGAGTCCATTTTTTATATTGTTTCCAAACAACCATTGACAATACCTCTATTGTAGGATAGCCCATCAATCATCATTGAGCCCTAGGCTAGGAACATGCAAGTTCCCCTGACTATGATGTTGATGTATATGTAACTTCAGAATGTATTCTTCTATGTATCTTATGTATTGTAACCCGATGTTTATTCCAGGATGTTTCTATTATGTATTTGAGTCATGTGGTCATGCCCCGATGTTCCGATCGGGAGGATTAATAATGTAATAAAGTCATGTCAAGTCATTAGGTAAGTCCCCACAGTTTAGGGGCACTTGAGTTATTATACACTAATTAAGGTGTAGGCTCGAGTAGTAATTATTAAGTCGGGCCTACGTGTGAAATGGTAATTCAAGTGAATGGACTAATATAAATAGAGAGGGTGAGTCTCTCTATTTGTCACTTGTGAATTACATCACTTGCTCTCTCAAGTGTGGCGCACTTTAGGAGAAGGAAATTCTTGGCTTGACAGAAGACAGAAGGCTGCTATTGTGTTGGGAGGTCATCTTACTGTTTTTGGGATCACATCTTGTGGTGATACTATCTTAGAGGAAGTTGAGGGGTTTTCTCCATTTATGGTTTCCCCTCCTAAAATCTTTGTGTCTCTTGTCTCTTGTGATGTGCTTATGTGATTAATGTACTTGTTATTCTCTCAGTGAAAAGATCTTGTCATAATGCTAGCTTAAATGTTGAAAAACTAACATGGTATTAGAGCTAACCTAAGAAGAAGACATTGTGCAGCTACAGGAACTAGGGATTCCTATTTTGTGGATCTTCCTCCACAGTTTTTCAGCACAAGTATGCTAGGATGACTCTCCATTGAAGGGTGCATCTTTCTATCGATGCGGAATTCAATTTCAAGCATTTTCAGTTTCGATGTGGAAATTAGGGCTTTCTACAGAAGAGGAATTTTTGAGTGAGACCTACATAGAATTGATCTCCTCATCAAAACCGAAATTTAGAGACCAGGATCAAGAAATTTGGTTGGGTAAATCTCCGGAAAAGTCAAACCCTAGTTTGACCCCTAGCTAGAGAAACCCTAAATGCTAAAACTGCTAAGTTTTGGTACAGTAGCTATATTCTGAGATTGGCGAAGTCTCAGAAGCTGAAAGATTCCAAGTTTTGAAAATTAGGGTTTCTGTGACAAACCCTAGATCAACGAACTCCGGGACAAGGACGGATACCTCAAATCGATTGGACATCTACATGAGTATAGAGGTTCCA
>LPNX011084327.1:599699-654231 GCA_001517045.1 Pseudotsuga menziesii
CCGTGAATCCAACCATGAAGAGTTCGGTGTGGTAAGAAATAAACTAGAGTCCATTTTTTATATTGTTTCCAAACAACCATCGACAAGACCTCTATTGTAGGATAGCCCATCAATCATCATTGAGCCCTAGGCTAGGAACATGCAAGTTCCCCTGACTATGATGTTGATGTATATGTAACTTCGGAATGTATTCTTCTATGTATCTTATGTATTGTAACCCGATGTTTATTCCGGGATGTTTCTATTATGTATTTGAGTCATGTGGTCATGCCCCGATGTTCCGATCGGGAGGATTAATAATGTAATAAAGTCATGTCAAGTCATTAGGTAAGTCCCCACAGTTTAGGGGCACTTGAGTTATTATACACTAATTAAGGTGTAGGCTCGAGTAGTAATTATTAAGTCGGGCCTACGTGTGAAATGGTAATTCAAGTGAACGGACTAATATAAATAGAGAGGGTGAGTCTCTCTATTTGTCACTTGTGAATTACATCACTTGCTCTCTCAAGTGTGGCGCACTTTAGGAGAAGGAAATTCTTGGCTTGACAGAAGACAGAAGGCTGCTATTGTGTTGGGAGGTCATCTTACTGTTTTTGGGATCACATCTTGTGGTGATACTATCTTAGAGGAAGTTGAGGGGTTTTCTCCATTTATGGTTTCCCCTCCTAAAATATTTGTGTCTCTTGTCTCTTGTGATGTGCTTATGTGATTGCTGTACTTGTTATTCTCTCAGTGAAAATATCTTGTCATAATTCTAGCTTAAATGTTGAAAAACTAACATATGATTGAGGCTAGCAATGAAGAAGTTCCCCAGTAGCTACACCCGACCTAGAGCATGACTTTGGATCTGAACAAACTATCAGCTATAGCATTGGTTGAGCTGCAGCATGGCACCACACTGGAGTTGGTAGCATGAAAAATATATTTTTTGGAGGTCTATGTTGAGTCCCAAATACTACTGTGAATCTACATATAGAAGCAGAAGAGCAACACCAGGTCCGCGTGCAGTTGGCAGAGGAGAAGTTACAAAAAATCAACCAGTTGAAGGTGACATAGGCCGAGTTGCAGCGGAAGGCTATTGAAAAGATTACTGACCTAAAGAAGGTGCAAGACCACCTGATTGTTGAGTAGGCGCAACTGTGTTCCTAGTGCAGCGAAGTTGAGAAGGCTATTTTTGATGCTTGCCCGAACATTTTTGACAATAACACAAGGCTCACCCCAATCAAAAAGGCCAAGTGATTGGGGTAAAATTTGGTTCAGCTTCAGGACAATAACTTGCTGCTCTAGGCCCACGTACAACCCATAATTCCATTGGAGCATGTTACGACGCACAATACCTCCATTGAAGAAATTGCCACTCAGTTCAGCACCATGGAGCAAGAGGCCAAAACTATTATGGAGGCAACCATGCAATTTTGGAAAAGTATTGTTCAGGATGAGTAACTTGATCAACTGACTGCGCAGGTGCAAGAGGAAGAGGGTCAGTTGACAACACTGAAGATGTCATTGAAGGCCATGTCACTGATGGTGCAAATCACCCATGCCACAGAATTGAACGATCTGCAACAGCGAGCTTCCCGTGCAAAAGAATGCCAAAAAAAGCATCACGAACAGCTTGACGAATTCCAAGAAATTAGTGGCCAGTTGGCTATTAAGGCCATCACCACACTCCAGGTTGTTCAAGAGAATTGACAGATGGTTGAAAGCAAGGATAGTGAGGAGCACTCCACCCAACAAACTTTGTCTAATTGTCAGAGTATTTCCAGTAAAGTCTAGCAACAGGTTCAGGAAATTGCTCAACAATTTGAAGCTTTTAAGGACAAGACTTTGGCACACACCTTATCAACTTGACATGGCTCGAGGGCAAGCCACAAAATTGTGTTGGGGTCCTGTTGGCAAGGGGTTTGGGGGTGAGTGAGTTGTGCAGCATCACAGTAGCTGTGCAAGATCACGCGGCATTGAGCAAGGAAATATCGGCACGATAAGCATGAAAATAACCACTTTTTGAATATTTTATGTATATTTTGACCAAGTTTTGTTGCAATAGGTTAGTAGTGGTTAGAATTCAGTCAGTAGTGGAACCTTGATGTAAAGGAATAATCCTATTTATAGATCTATTTTGGGGCAATTGAGGAGAGTCATGTATGTGAGTATTCATGAGTGATTGTAGGTTATTGTATGTGCGACTGTATGGATAAGATATGGTGCGATCTATTTTATGGAGAATTTTCTATATTAACTATGATTTTACCTGGGTTTCTTCCTGATGTATGTAGTCTCTGGTTTTGGAGAAGAATTATGTAATGTGGTACATTTTCTCAAGGTTAATATGATGCAATGAATATATTCTTGTCTGTTATAATGATGCGACTCTGTTTTGTTACAATGGCATAATATAGATGTGATTCAGTCTCTTTCTCCTATATTGATGTGATCTGTTGTTTTTAAGTTGATGGAATCTATGTTTCTGTAACTGTTTCATGCACTATGATGTTCAATGAATAATGCTGCAATATTTTGACACTGTATGATAATCGCATAAGTTATGGTGTCCTTCCATCGGATCCCCATATCCTCCTCTCCCACTTTCAAAAACTTGATTTTGAAACCTCTCCCTTGAACTCCTCAGGCAAGACCTCATCTTCTCTGAAGACGTTACTGGGCACTGTAAAACCTATCTGGGCTGGTGCTCAGGGAGATTGCACTACAGGATGTCAATATATTTGGAACCCCTATCAACGAAGATTTGTTGGTGGGATTTTCCAACACTCCCTATTAGGATCTAATCTCCACCTCACCCATGAGATCCTCAACCATACCTATCCTCCCATGTCTTTAAATACTGGCTCACCCCACATGGGAAAAAAAAGGAAGAATTGTGTTGCATACCCAAACTCTGTCAAAATAATTCTTGAGTCTTTTGAGGCAAGGTGAAGTTAGAGGCAAGGAGCCATTGGAAGGAACTCTCAACACCAAGGAATCAAGGTTGTAGTCTCTCCAATCTTTTATTAATAAAGAATTTCTTTTCTTTCCCATATTTATTGCTTCATATGTTTATATTGCTTGATTCCTTGGTCATAGGCATAGATCCAGTTGATTATATTGTATGCTATCATGTTGTGCTTGTTGTTTTCCATATTTTGCATGTTCTTCTACGAGGATAGTGAGGACAACCTTTGAGAGAAGCATCATGGAATTTCAGTTAAGTGATTAACTAGATCTAGGGAGAGTCTAGCATTCTGTGTTTGTGTTTTGTTCTAGATCTGAACCATTCAGACTAGGGAACCAACTCTTGTCCATAGGAGGTGTGTACTTTTGGTGAACACCTTGTTCTATAAATTTCAATTTTGATAAGGATAGAAATCCTAGCCTGGGCTCACTCAAAAATTCCTTTTCAGTGAAAATCCCTAATTTTCTCGTAGCACAAACTGAAAAATGCATGGAATCAAATTCTGCTTCGACAGAAAGATGCACCCTTCAATGGAGGTTCATCCTAGCCTCCTTTTGCTGCTCGATTGTGGAGAGAGACCCAAAAAGCAAGAAGCCCTAGCTTTTGCAGCTACACAATGTCTTCTTCTTATGTTAGCTCTGATACCATGTTAGATTTTTATCATTTAAGAAATATGATCTAGGATCTTATCTGAGAGAATAACATGCACAGTACAAATCACAAGAGACAAGAGACACAAAGAATTTTCCTCGGGGAAACCATAAAGGATAAAACCCCGCAACTTCCCCAGAGATAGAATGAGTGCTAATGGTAGCAATAAAACCCAAAGATAGAAAAGATGATCTCCAATAGTTGTTCTCTCTCTCTCACTTAAGAGAGCTTCTCCTCTGTCACTCATGCGCCCCAGTGATGTCCACTCCAACAAGTCGGCCTCACTGAATAATTACTTACCAGGGCCAAATTCCTTAGGAGAGTCTAATAACCCTAGTGCCCTACAACTGTGGGGACTTTTCCCTCTGATTAACAAGGAGGGATAACCTTAACTCAATTATGGGGACTATTGCCTCAACTTACAATGGAGGGTTCACCTCAATGACTTTACATGACTTGTTTACATTATAGATACTTTCTGATAGGAACATTGGGATACAATACATAAGATATACAAATGAATACATTTCAAAGTTACAAATACACCAAAACTACTTAATGAAAAATGATGAACAAATGCAAGATGAACGGGCATAGCCTCAGTATCAGCCTGCATAGTATCAACAAAAACAATATCTTCAACCACAATACTAGCATAATCATTATTCTCAACAACAAAAATACCCTCCACAAAGGCGGGGTGGTAATTTTAGAGGTTGAGGACAACAACCAGGAGGAGTATTTGGTAAAGGAAGAGGCCAAATTGAATGTTATAATTGTGGGAATCTAGGACATTTTTCCTGATATTTTCAAAGTCCTACGAAATTTTTTACATATTGTAAGGAATTTGATCACACTGTCAAAGACTGTCCACATATTTTTTTGTGTAGAATTTGAATCCAAACCCCAATTTGAATATTCAAATAATTTTGGTCAAACCAAGACAACCCAAACTTGATGTAGCAACAAGAGGAGGTGTTGCGATGGGAGCATACCAAAATACACCGTAAGGACACCGCGGGTGCAACTTGCGGCACAAAAGAAAGATCCACTAGATGTTTAATAAGAGAAGGAAGTCTTCTTGGAGACGTGACAAGACTTTGTTGATACCAATAAATTGTCGACATCTGTACAAGTTAGAGCTATGCCCAAATGATTTGCACAATTAATCAGGAATCTTCCAATGAAAAGGTTTAGTAAGCTCAAAGAATTTTTTAAAAATTGCTTAGCATTAATCCATGATAAAGATGTTGTCCCATAATTCATAGCACTCACAGAAGAAACCTCAAAGACCTGCGACTTGAGAAAAGAGTCAATCATATCGGGAGAAAATTGAAGACAGGACGAGAACTAAGAATGACTATGCATATAGGAGATTATGATATGGACTATATCATACTAGACTTGGGCTTGAATGTCAATATATTGACAAGATATACATGAGAGAGTATGAATAAGCTGCGACTGGACTAGTCTCGTATTCAGGTAAGTCTTGCAAACCAGTCAAAGGTTCTACCAATTGGTATACTATCCCAAGTACCTGTGGATGTCGAAGGCTTAAGGACATTGGATTACTTCGAAGTTATTCACATTGTTGATGACACAAACCTATATCCTACAGTTCTAGGAATTTTCTAGGAAAGAGAAAACCAAACTACTATAAAACTAAATAAAATGATCTTATCTTTTGAATATTTTGAAATAAGAGTGGGTGGGCCCATTGATATGCTCGAAGAAAAGTAATATGTCGAGCATGTGCATAATGAAGGGAAAGAAAAATATCTGGACCAACTACATAACATTATGTTTTCGAAGGAAGATTATATTAATCCCACAGCTGATGGAAACTTGAGTTAGTGAAGTGTAAGCTCGTGCACGTCTGACTCAGGAGAAGTTGGAAAACTGGCAGAACATGCTGCATGAAGTCTCCATGCGCAGATGTGCGAGAATTACAAGATTTTTTAGAAGGGTAGGAGCCAAAGCAAGTGCGTTGCCAAATTATGAAGGATTTCCTAATATTCCATCAATTAGAGAAATTTTGAGGTCTAAAATGGGCCTCCTAAAAAAAATTATAAAATAATAGTTAACATAATAAAATAATATTTATTAATTTTGGAGGAAGAATGAAAAAAACTATTTTTTTGTTCGTATTTTTGACATATCTCCCTATGTTTTTACTCAAATTTTGAGAGGGAGAGTTTGTTGGATGCGGAATTGAATTATGCATCCAATGAGTACCCACACTACATACTTTTGAGGGACCTTGCTACCCCAAAAACAAGAAATACTTGAAAAAACATGAATGATCATGTTTTTGAGGTATTTCTTACTTTTGGGGTAACGGGGTCCATTAAAAGTATGCAATGTGTGTACTCGTTGGATGCATAATTTAATTCTGCATCCAACGAGATCTCCCACTCAAAATTTAAGTAAAAACATAGGGAGATATGTCGAAAATATGAACAAAAAAGTATTTTTTTATGACAAATATGTCAATTCAACTATTATGGTTGACTCATTTTATTGAAATTCTATTAGTTCTTGAATTCCAACTCACAAGAATTTATTGTTGGAACATTTTTTTATAAGGCCCATTTTAGACCCCAAATTTCCTCTAATTCTTTTTGGAATAATTTGAAGAAAAGGTCACAGAATCACAACAATTGTCTGCTTTGGACTATGTGTTGAAAGCTACGTCGGCTAAATGGTGGGGTACACATAAAAAATCTATCTCCAAATGACTGCAATGTAGGAGACTAATGCAGATCATATTTGGAGAAGAGATCAATTATTCTGATAAAAAATATAGAGGATTGACATATCCTAGAAAACAAATTGAGCAATGTCACACGATTTGGAAAGAATAACCATGACAAGAATGGGTTCACCCATTCACCGATACCTTGGTAATGGTGCTAAGAAGTTGGTACACCTCAGAAGAGCTGTGACAAGGAACCATTGAGTGGGAAATATTAGATGTGAAATTTACCCATACTTTTGAATTCACAAGTGAACATCCAACAGTCGATGTTGCGCTACAGGTAAGAAAGGAGAAGATCTTTGAGGAGATACCTGTTGTAGACACAAACTTCCATCAATGTAGTATGACTATAGACAACTGGATGGAGTGTTATAATATCATGGGAAAACCAGATGATGATGATCCACTAGAGATAAATATGCATGAGTTAGAAGGTATACGTACAGTAGAGGGAGCTTCTATCACTAGTGACTAGTTCATAAAACCGCTCAAGATTAAGAAAGTAAATATTGGTTCAAATAAAAACCTAAAGTTTTCCAGCATTAGATATTACTGGGATGATGAGACTGTGGGAAATATCACTGAATTATTACATTAGTTTCAGGACATGTTCCCTACAAAGTTTTCTGAAATTAAAGGCATAGTTAGAGATCTTGGGGAAATGAAGATACCCTTGAGGCCTGATGTAAAATAGGTCAAACAATGACTGTACCTATTGAACCCGTGTTACAAGGAGAAATTTAAAGAGGAACTTTACCAAATGTTAGAAGCAGGTGTAATAGAACCATTTGAGTGTTAGTTTTTCAACATTAAGCTAGCTTTATTAGGATATTTAACTGAGAGAATAACAAGCACAACAATCAAACACAAGAGACAATGAACACAGTGTTTTTCCTTAGGGAAACCATAAAGGATAAAACCTTACAACTTCCTCAGAGATAGAATAAGCACCAAAATAGAAAATCCCAAAACAGTAAGTGATATCCCAACAGTAGTAATATTCTTCTTGTCTAGCCCCAGTGTCTTCTCTTTCCTCAACTATGCGCTAAACTTGAGTGTGTATGAGTTGTGTGATAAATAGAGACTCCAGTTCTCTATTTATACTAATCCTGGCATGACTAAAACCATACTAGGGCTGACCTCTACTAGGAGAGTCTAATAACCCTAGTGCCTCGGAACTGCAGGGACTTTAACTGTTAGACAATCGGAGGGTTTCCCATTATGACTTGACATGACTTGTTTACATAATAGATCCTCCCGATTGGAACATCGGGGCATAGCAACATGACTAAATTACATAATACATACATCCCGGAATAAACATCGGGTTACAAGACATAAGACACATAGATGAATACATTCCGAAGTTATAAAGACATCAACACTGCCTCTTAACTAGGAAGGTATTCTTTCGACACAATTTTCAGCACTGGTCTTTGTCTCTGCATCAACTAGATCATCTCTTTATCTTCAAGTATTCTTCATCTTTGAGTCTTCAAGTTATATTCTTCTTCAAGTCTTCTTTGTCTTTGAGTCTTCAAGTCATCTTCTTCTTCTTTATCACGGGATCTGCATCATCATGACTACTAGCTCATCACTGCTGGATCATCACTCGATCTGGATCATCATCAAGTCTGGATCATCTCATCTGGATCACTTGATCTCGATCATCGAGTCTGGATCATCATCACAACTAGATCATCCTTGATCTGGATCGTCATCAAGTCTGGATCATCTCATCTAGATCACTTGATCTGGATCATCATCATATGCTATCTCATAATGGTGCTATCTTGATTCTTCTCATCACAGGAAGTTCTACAGAGTCAATCCTGTAGGCCTACCCTTCATGTAGGTCTTCATTAGTGCTTATATATGACACTTAAGTCAGAATGACCTACCCAGCTCTTACATCTGACCTCATCTTGTCAGAAAGGCATGCCCAGCACTCACATCTGACCTCATCCTGTCAGAAAGGCCCAACACTCACATCTGACCTCATCTTGTTAGAAAGGATTCAGCACTTATATCCAACCATGTGTAAGCACATCGCATCGAAAAGGCTCTGCACTTACATCTGACCTCATCTTGTCAGAAAGGCACAACACTTACAATCAACCATTCTCAAAAGAACCACATCAAAAGGGCTCAGCACTTACAATCTGACCATGCACAAAGCACCACATCGAAAAGGGCTTAGCACTTACAATTTGACCATGCATGAAGCACCACATCAAAAAGGGCTCGGCACTTACAATCTGACCATGCATGAAGCACCGCATCAGAAAGGGCTCTACACTTACAATCTGACCATGCACAAAGCATCGCATAAGAAAAGGCATGCACTCACATCTGATCATGGAGGTACTAATCCTACCATCACATCAGAATGGCCCCCAGTCCTAGACTGAGCTACTTGGTAACTGACCAGGTGCCTCCATTCCTAGAATGGTAGTTGCCCTTACATTCGACCTACTCGTCAGAATGGCCAACACTCACATCTGACATGGGAGGAACCTAATCCTTTAGCCATGACAGAATGGTTCAACCCTTACATCTGATCAAGTGGGAACACATCCCTCTATCACATTAGAATGGCTTCTCAGTCCTAGACTTAGTTTTCTTGGTTACTGACCAGGTGCCTCCATTCCCAGAATGGCAGTTGCCCTTACATCTGTCCTACTCGACAGAATGGCCAGCACTCATATCTGACATGGAAGGAAACAATCCTCTCACCATGACAGAATGGATCATCCCTTACATATGACCATGGAAGGAACCAATCCTCTCACCATGTCAGAATGGCTATGGGTCTCATCACATTCTCTTGGAGGAAACCTCGATCTGGAGAACACCAAGATTCTCCCTGAAGTACTCGAACTTCATCCTAGCCAATGGCTTCATCAATACATCAACTATATATTCCTCCATCACAACATACTGGAGCTTCACTTCTCCTCTCTACACCATATCCCTGATATAGTGATACTTGATCTCGATATGCTTCGACTTGTCATGGAACACTGGATTATCTGACAACTTCACGCAAGTTTGGTTGTCACAATGTATACAAGTAGCATCCAACTGGAGATCAAATATATTAGATAGTATCTTCCGCATCTATACTGCCTCACAACTAGCTGAACAAGCTGTGACATACTCTGCTTCAGCTGTACTCAGTGCCACATAGGATTGCTTCCTGCTAAACCAAGAGATCACACATGATCCCATACTGAAGCAACATCCTAAAGTGCTCTTCCTATCGATGGCACTACCTCCCCAATATGAATCGACATAACCCTCCAAGTTAATATTCTGATTTGACTCATACTTGAGCCCATAATCAACTGTACCCCTCAGGTACCTCAGAATATGCTTTGCAGCAATCAAGTGAACATTTCTTGGATCTATCAAGAACTGGATCAAGGTGTTCACAGCAAAGCAAATGTCTGGTCTCATGTTCGTCAGGTACATCAATGATCCAATCATCTGATGATACATCATAGCATCAATCGACTCTGATGAAGCATCACTCAATAGTTTCAGGTTTGATTTTATAGGTGTGGCCATGGCTTTGCAGTCCATCATCCCAAACCTCTTCAGTATCTCTACTGCATACTTCCCTTGTCCAAGGAAGATTCCATCTGCACTCTGCCACACCTCCATACATAGAAAATAATGCATCATACCCAAGTCCTTCATCTCGAACTCAACAACAAGCTTTCTCTTTGTATCAGCAATCAACCCATCCATACCTATCACAAATACATCATCTACATATAGTAGAAGCATCACTGGGTTGCCATCTTCAACCTTGTAGTAAAGGCTGGAATTAGCTTTACTCTTGGTAAATCCCAAACTGGATAGAAAGCTGTCAGTTCTACTGTACCATGTCCTGGGTTCCTGTTTCAAACTGTATAGGGCTTTCTTCAATCTGCATACATGAGACTCCCTGTCATGTGTCTCAAAACCGAGTGGCTGCTCCACATACACTTCCTTTTCCACTACACCATTCAAGAAAGCAGTCTTGACATCCATCTGGTGTATCTTCCATTTCATCATTGTAGCTAGAGCAAGTACTGATCTGATGGAAGTGTATCTGGCTACAGGTGCAAAGGTTTCTTCATAATCATTTCCTTCTTATTGAGAGAAACCCCATGCCACAAATCTTGACTTATATTTTTCAATGCTACCGTCTGCAGCATGCTTGATCTTGTAGATCCATTTGGAAGTTACACTTGAATTCTCTTTTGGTCTTGGGACAACATCCCAAACATCATTCTTCATGATCGACTAATATTATTCGATCATAGGATCCTTCCATTCTTTCCGTTCTGCCACTTCTTCATAACTGGAAGGTTCTTTGTCAATGAAATCACATAGTAAAGCTACATACCCGAAGCAGGATCTGGTCCTCTTTCTTTCTCTATGATTCTCTTCTGGAGCCCCATATCTTTCTGCACCTTGGATAAGTTATCATACACAAGAAGGTTTCCTCTTATGAGGATTCTTCTCCAGAGGTGGATCTACAGGTCTTTGTGGTTCTTCAAATTCTTGATCTTCTTCTTGAATTTCTTCGTTCATGGTTGTGTCATGAATTCTAGGTGCTTTTGCTTCTTCAGGTTCTTTAGCAGGTCTTTTTCTAGATTTGTTATAAGCTGTGTCTTCATCAAATGTCACATCCCTGCTGATTTCAATCTTCTTGTATCCTGGGAAATAGATTCTGTAAGCCTTCAAGATTTTAGAGTATCCCACAAATATGCCCTTCTTTCCTGAAGGATCTAAATTTTTTCTCTTCTCTTTTGGAATGTGTATGTATACTGGACAACCGAATATTCTGAGATGGCTGACTTTTGGTTTCTTGCCAGAGAAAACTTCTTTAGGAGTCTTGTTCTCGAGTACTCTATGTGGAGTACGGTTCTGTGCATACACTGTTGTTCTAGCAGCTTCTGCCCAAAGATGGATAGGAAGATCTTGATCATGAAGCATTGCTTTTGTAGCTTCCATGATAGTTTTGTTCTTCTATTCAACAATCCCATTCCGTTATGGATTATAAGGAGTAGACAACTCCCTCTTAATCCCTGATTCTTTACATAGCTCTTTGAATTCATTTGAAGTGAATTCTCTGCCATTATCTGATCGAAAAGTCTTGATCTTCTTTTCAGTATGGTTCTTGATCAAGGCTTTGAATTCCTTGAATTTGCTGAATACTTCATCTTTGTTCTTCATGAAGTAAACCCATTTCTTCCTTCAAAAATCATCAATAAAAGAAACATAATATGCATACCCTCTTAGTGATATTGATGACATAGGACCGCATACATCGAAGTGGATGATTTCCAAGATTCCTTTTTCTTTGCTTTCTCTACTTAGAAATGTCTTCTTTGTGTTCTTTCCTTTCGCACATCCTTTGCAGACCCCATCATGTTTTGCTTGCATTTTTTGAAGACCTTCAACAGCTTTGCTTGCAAGAGGTAGTGCTCTGTAATGCACATGTGCAAGCCTTCTATGCCAAAGTTCACTTGGCTCTACTGTGTCATGGACCAAAGCTTGTTCTGGATGGCCCTTCAATTTGTACAAACCTCCTTCTTGTTCACCAATCACTATTGCATCATCAATAGTCTTTCCTTT
This sequence comes from Pseudotsuga menziesii, assembly GCA_001517045.1. NCBI lineage: Eukaryota > Viridiplantae > Streptophyta > Pinopsida > Pinales > Pinaceae > Pseudotsuga > Pseudotsuga menziesii. Next base: position 611,693 of record LPNX011084327.1, read on the forward strand.
TGGCCACATGATGACTTGACCATCTATGAATGCAACCCTCATTCCTTTTGCATCCAATGCCGATATGGAGAGAAGGTTCTTCTTGAGTCCTGGCACACACAATACTTCTTTCATTATTAGAGACTTTCTAGAGTCTAATTTGTAGGAGGATTCCCCACTACCTTTTATTGGATATTGGTAGTCATCTCATAGCTTCACCTTGTGAGGTGATTCATGTTCTGAGAGTTTCACAAAGGATTCCTTGAATCCATTCATATGTTTGGAATATCCACTATCTATAAGCCAATCATCACTTCCATGAGTAATGTTACCTGTGAGAGCGGAGATCAGAACATATTCATCCTCGCTTGAAGAATCTTCACTTTCATATCTAGATCCCTTCTTGGATGGTTCATCATCCTCTACAGCATGAGCATGATGTCTTTTCTTGCTTCCCTTCTTCTTGTGAGAGCTACTTTTGTTCTTAGGACAATCTCTAGCAAAGTGTCCTTTTTCATCACATGTATAGAAAATGTATTTAGACCTATCTCTAGGATTTCTAGAGTTATTCCTGTAATGAGAGTACTTACTTCTATGATGGCTAGATCTGTATTTCTTGGATTGTACTATGAGAGCTTGATCTTCACTTCCCATATTCACTTCTCGAGCTGCTATCCAAGCTTCTTCTTGGGAACATTCTTCCCATAGTCTACTGAACTTGACTAACTTCTTTCTAGCATAGATCCCTTGAATGAAAGAGTCCCATGTCCTAGGGAGACCATTCAAGGTGGTCATCACAATTTCTGCATTCTCCACTTATTCATCTACTATTTCCAATTGTTCCTTGATCTGAGAAAACCTTGTGCAATAATACTGGATGGTCTCTGCATTCTAGATCTTCACATTCTTCAGTTGATTTCTCAAAGTCATCTTCCAGTTTATGTTCTTCCCTTCAAACAATTTGATTAGGGCATCAAACATAGCTTTAGGTGTCTTAAGAGAGGAAACATATGGGATAAGGTGATCCTTGATAGAATCAGCAATGATCCTATTTGCCATAACCATCTTCTTCTTATGTAAGGCCTTTGCCTCATCTCCCTCTGGAACTAGAACCTCCTCATGGATGTAGGAGTCTAACTCATTTTCTTCTAGGACCAGGGAGATCCTATACTTCCAGGCTTAGAAGTTATCAGCTCCCTCAAGATTTTCATCAAGTCTGGTATGATGAGACATCTTAGCTAAGAACCTCAAATGGAAATACAAAAGATTTTAGATCTTACCAGGTTCAAGATGTCGGATCTGAAACTTGAGTTAAAATCCTGTAGTACTGGATTAGGAGCAAATTAGGGTTTTGCTTTTCTAGAGTTATGTCCACCCAAATGCCTTGAAATTTGTCCCTAAATTCGATTTTGGGGAGGAGATCAATCCAGGCTTGGGCTCACTGAAAAATTCCTCTTCTGTGAAAATCCCTAATTTTCGACAGTAGTGTTGGGTCCAAAATGGAAAAACCTCAGAATTGGATTCTGCTTCGACAAAAAGATGCGCCCTAAGGAGGAGAGTTATTCCACCTTACTTTTACTGAAAATCTATGGAGGAAGATCCACAAACTAGGAAGCCCTAGTTCATGCAGCTGCACATTGTCTTCTTCTCAGGTTAGCTCTGATACCATGTTAGTTTTTCAACATTAAGCTAGCTTTATTAGGATCTTTAACTGAGAGAATAACAAGCACAACAATAAAACACAAGAGACAATGAACACAGTGTTTTTCCTTGGGGAAACCATAAAGGAGAAAACCCCACAACTTCCTCAGAGATAGAATCAACACCAAAATAGAAAATCCCAAAATAGTAGGTGATATCCCAACAGTAGTAATCTTCTTCTTGTCTAGCCCCAGTGTCTTCTCCTTCCTCAAATATTTTCTACACTTGAGTGTGTATGAGTTGTGTGATAAATAGAGACTCCAGTTCTCTATTTATACTAATCCTGGCATGACAAAAACCATACTAAGGCCGACCTCTACTAGGAGATTCTAATAACCCTAGTGCCTTGGAACTGCGAGGACTTTAACCCTTAGACAATCGGAGGGTTACCCACTATGACTTGACATGACTTGTTTACATAATAGATCCTCCCGATCGGAACAATGGGGCATGACAACATGACTCAATTAGATAATAGATACATCCCAGAATAAACATCGGGTTACAAGACATAAGATACATAGATGAATAAATTTCGAAGTTACAAATACATCAACATTGAGGAATCAGAATGGATCATCCCAATCATGGTACACGACAAGAAGAATCCAAGTGAATTCAAATTTTTTTTGATCTCTGGAAACTAAATGACACCTTCTTACATGATCCATTTCCAAATCCATTTACAGATGGAGTATTGGAAATTTTGGAGGACAAGAGATGTTTCATTTACAGATGGATTCTCGGGTTACCATCAGGTCAAAATTGCAAAAGAAGATCGCTACAAGACTACCTTTGCAACAAAATGGGGATGGTACCAGTACATAGTAATGCCCTTTGGACTCAAGAATGCGCTTGAAATATTTTATAGAATTGTAGTTTCTTTCTTTAAATATGATATACACAAATTTATTGAAGTCTATTTTGATGATTCGACATTTTTTCGTCTCATAAAAGATCACATAGAAAGTCTTAGAATGATGTTGGAACGATGTCTCCAATACCAAATTTCCCTCAGTTTGATGAAGTGTATTTTTGTGTGTCTTTTGGGGCTCTGTTAGTTCATGTGGTATGTCATGAAGGTATTTTGGTTGATCCAACTAAAATATCTATCATCCTAGACTTACCACCACCTACCCCAGTTAAACAATTAAGAGCAACACTAGGGCATACGGGATACGACAAAAATTTCATCAAAGGATATGCACAAGTAAATTCCACAATAGAGAAATTGTTGAAAAAAGATACTAAGTTTCAGTGGAAAGATGAATGCCAAGATATTTTGGATAAGTTGAAAAGAAAAATGGTCACTGCACCCATACTAATTCTTCTGGGTTGGAAAAAAGAATTCCATCTTCATGTCATGCATCCTCTATGGTGCTTGGAGTGGTATTGACGCAATTAGGAGAAGGAGATATTGATCACCCCATTTCTTTTGCAGGTAGGAAGCTATCAATCGTAGAAAATAATTTCACTACAACAAAGAGAGAGGGACTTGCGATGGTCTATGCATTGTAGAAATTTAGACATTACTTGCTCGGGGGGCATTTTAAAATGTACATTGATCATTTTGCATTAAAATATTTTGCTAACAATCCATTGTTGGGGGGGATGTATGTTGATGGCTTATCCTCTTCCAGGAATTTGATTTTGAGATCATTTTCAAACCAAGACGATTAAAATTGGTACCAGACCACTGTAAAGAATAGAGAGTGGATAAGAACCCACTAACCTAGAGGATAATCTTTCGTATGCACAACTATTTGCGACGACCACCTTTGATAACCAATATTAGGATATCATACAGTTCCTAACTACGGGTTTTTCCCCAGCTGAGTTTACAATAGCGCAAAAGAAACATTTAGTAACACGAGCTGCATATTTCCAATTAATTGTTGGCCACTTATATAAACTGGGCACAGATGAAATACTGTGACGTTGTGTTTTTTAATATGAGTGACCTATTATTGTAAGTGAAGCACATGCTTGTGTTGCAGGATGGAACTATGTAGGAAAGGTGATGGTACACAAGATATTACAAGTTGGGCTATGGTATCCTACCATGCATGTCGATGCTAGAGATTATTGTCACAGCTGTGATGTATGCCAATGAACGGGGAAGCCATCCAAAAGATATGATATGCCTTTAGTTCCACAAATTACGTTACATACATTTGATAAATGGGATGTGACTTTGTGGGGCCTATTAGTCCAGCAGGGAAGCGCATAGGACCTAGATATATTATCATTATGATGGATTACCTAACTTGATGGGAAGAAGTTGCAGCTATCAAGGATTGCGTTGCTGCGATGACAAAAAAAAATTGTTTAAAAATGTGGTAAAAAGGTTCAAATGCCCCATGATATTGATTAGCGATAAAGGAACGCATTTTTTTAATCAGTTGATTAAAGAATTAATGGATGGATTTCATATACAACATAGAATAATAAATCCATATCACCCACAAGCGAATGGAGCAGTCGAAGCATTTAACGATTCTGGAAAATGCGCTCACCAAAGTCTGCAACACAAGAAGGGATGATTAGGACCAGCAAATTTCCGCAGTACTATGGGAATATCGCACAACATGTAAGAATTTAACATTCAGACATCATTTCGATTAGTGTATGGACAAGAAGCTGTCACTCCTATTGAATATATTGTACCAAGTTTAAGAGTGGTGGTCATTACAGAAATGACAGATGTTGATGTTTTCAAAGAAAGATTACTTCAGTTAATCCATTTGGAAGAAGAACGATTCATTGCAGGATTCCATCAAAATGTAGAAAAACAAAGGTAGAAGGAATGGCACAACAAACACATTAAGAACAAGAAATTTTCAGTTGAAGGTCTTTTTTCTTATGTACGACAGTAATTTTTTCATGCCCCCAAGAAAGTTGAAGACACACTAGTTAGGTCCTTATATTGTAGTGAAGGAAATCACTAATGGAAGAGCAGTGAAGTTGGAAAAACTAGATGGTATGGAAGTCATAGGACTCATTAATAGGAGCCGATTGAATCCTTATTTTGATAGCTATGACTAAAAAAAAAATAAGAGTGTGATGATGATGATGATCGCCATGATGGTTGGGAAAAAAATAATAGCATGACCTTTACACAAAGCGCAACAAGGAAAGTGTGGCACTAAAAGAAATGACGTGTCAATACAATGATGAGGAAGGATTTTTGAAGTGACAAATATCAAATCCACATATAGTAAGAAAATTTGAAGTCAATTACAAGATATATTGAGGGTCACTTTCGCAATTAATATCATGAGGTCACAGCAAAAAGGGGTGGCATAGTTGGCACCTCCACATAAGGAATCGAATCAAGAACCCATGTGATGATTCGTGTTATCATTATGCTAATTGATGGTGGTGCATGTGATGATTTTACAGACTAATTACTGGAATTAATTGCTATTGATGGTCGATTACCAACCCATGTCCTTATAATACCATAGCCAGTTTTTTTTGCAAGATACCGAGTGAGAGAAAACTGGTGGAGAAGAATGATGACTTACTATTATGGTGCTAATATCCCTGGGGTCATTCTTTTAGAATAATAAACCCCTATTTACCCATATTTGACATTAATTAAATCATTTTTGTCTTATTCTTAGATTCCTAGATTCCCTCTCTATGTTAGTTGACTTCTACATGTTTCTAGAAGTCAATACTTGCTAAAATGGGTCATTGAGCACTTTGGAATCATCCTAGAAACATATTTAGCATGTATTATTTATTCCTAGTTTATTAAAGCGCATATCTGCTTTTTCTGAAAGATGGCTTGCTTTACAGCAGTTTTAAGGCATAAAGGAAAAGCTAGTCTAAGGGAACTTGCCTTGTTTTTTTACCACATAATCCTCCTTCCTTTTCTCCATAAAAAAGCATGAATGATTTGTCTTTACACCACTTATTATCTTTCCCACTTTATTTATCTAATTCGTGAGAATATTCATATATTTGGAAATTCCTTTTTGCACCTATGGGGAATTTGACTTGTTTTAGTGAGCCTGCTTTTTGACCAATTCGAATAGCAACCTAGTTCTTTCTAATATCTCATGTAATTATATATTTTATAAGCCTATTAATTCATATGGTTGGATAATGCACACTTTTTCAATACATGATTAAGTTATGCTCCAATTTCAGTCTCCTTTTGTGTGAATTTTGCATGTTTGATTAGCAATTTTGTGAGTGTAATTAATCTATCTCCTGGGTTCAATTTCCACATGGTATCAGAGCCTTTTTTATATAAATTTATCTCCTAATTCAAAATTTTTATTGTAGGTTCGACATCACTAACTGGGAGCGCATTCTGCTGACAAGAGCTGAGATGTGGACCAATCTCAAAGGATCATCTTGACCCCATTCAATTTCTTTGAATGGAAAGCTGATATGGAGATATTTTTGAGAGAGAAATGTCTCTATAGAGGTACCATGGCTACTGAGGAAGAACCCAATGCAGCTGTAGATAAAATAAAATGGTACAAAAGGAGGGATGAGGCATATGGTCTTTTGTGTCTGAGTATTTCAAGAGACCTCCTCTTTCATATTGATTCATTGACATCTCCTAATGAGGTGTGGGAGAATATTGAATATATTTTTAGAAATACAGATTAGATGAGAGGACATCAAATCAATAATGAATTGATCTCCTCGAGTCCTAGTAGCTTCGAATCATTGCAACTCTATTTTACCAAGTTTAAGGCCCTTGTTTTGCAGTTGAAACAATGCGGGATTGAAAACAAGGAGGAGAAACTATTTTTGACCATTATCTCAAATCTTGGACCTGCCTATTCAGTGTTTTCTTTTACCTTATATGCCACTAAATTGATAGCTCAAACTTGGAATATTCCTAATCTTGTTGAGTTCATGGAATCCCTCACTCAGGAACAAGATAAATTGATGATCATGGGCACCATCAAACCTTCCAAAGACCAAGATTTGGTTGCTGGTGATTTGAAGGTGGATTCAAAAAGAAAGAAAAAACTAAAATCCACCTATGCAAAAGAGAGACAAGGCAAAGTCTCAAGAGGATTCCTTAGGCTCCAAGAAGAACCCCCAGAAGAAGAAGAACAAAGAAGAAATGAGCAAGTGGGAATACTACAGTAAGGGCTATCATCCTTAGAGCTCTTGTATGAAAAATGAAATTGACATGTTGACCCAACTGTAAGGTTTTCCATTACACCAAAACCTGCATATGTTGATGAACATTTGAAACCCAGCACAAGGATCTATGACCAGGAGTGGTATTTAGTCCACTTGTTTTATATTCCTAGAGGTGCGACGGTTGTACCATGTGGAGGTACCCGATACTCCAACACCCCACCTCCGATGTAGCTCGGGGGAATTGAACCTGAGACCTCTACTCTGATACCATGTAAGGTTTGTCGTTACACCAAAACCTACAGATGTTGGTGAACATTTGAAACCCAGCATAAGGCCCTATGACTAGGAGTGGCGGTTATTCCACTTGTTTTATATTCCCAANCCGACACTCCAACACCAAATCCTTGAGAAGAACAACATATCCCTTTCTGATTTCTCAAAGGAGAGGGAAGGAGGATCAAATTCAGAAGACAAGGAGAGAGTACATGCCTTGGTTGCGGCACCTCAAGCTCACCTAGCTTCACCATTGATTCTAGAGCTTCTAGACATATGGTTTTGAAAAGGGAGATCTTTTCCTCGTTTGACATGTCAAAAGGTCCACCAATAGTTTTGGGAGATGACTATCTAAATAACAGTATGGGAAAGGGTAGGATTGATCTTGACCATGGTAATTTCAATAATGTGTTGCATGCTACAGGTCTTGCCTCTAATCTCTTGTCAATGTATCAGATGACTCACACTGGGTCTCCAAAGAAAGTCATCTTCTCCCACAATGAAGTTGAAAACACTAATATTTTGAATGGTAAATTCATAGCAAAAGGTGTTGTTTATCACACTTCGAAGGTATACAAGTTTTCCCATTTTCTACCCTACTCAAACCCCTCTACTCTTCTTACTCATGCTAATGAAGCAATCAAGCTTTGGCATGAAATATTTGGCCATATTAACTACAAGTATCTTTCTGATTTGAGTGACAAAGACATGGTCATAGGGTTACCAAAGATCAATTTTTCTAAGGGATTCTGTCAAGGTTGCATCCTAAGAAAACACCCAAAGCACAAGTATGAGAGAGCTAGTCATGAGAGAACCTCTGCACCTCTTGATTTGATCCATAGTGACATTTCTGGTCCATTCCCTCATATGTCCATGATTCAAGACAAATATGCACTCACCTTCATAGATGACATTTACAGGTGTTGTTGGGTTTACCTCCTAAAGCATAATTCTAAAGTTTTTGACCTCTTCAAAGTCTTTAGAGCCTTGGTTGAAAACCAGTCTAGCAGGAAACTCAAGATCCTTAGATCTAAAAATGGTGGTGAGTATTTCAAGTATTATTTCATCCAGTTTTTCAAAGATGCAGGTATCTATATGCTGCATTCTATTCCTTACACACTACAAAAAAATGGTGTAGCTGAGAGGAAGAACAGATCACCGAAGGAGATGGAAACTTGCATGATGGAGGCTAAAACTTTGCCACCAAAGACTTGGGATGAGGCTATAAACTATGCATCCTATATCCAAAATAGGGTGCCACATAAGTATCTTGATGGTATGACTTATTTTTAATATTGGAGTGGGAACAAGCCATATGTGACCCATTTTAGGATTTTTGGCTCAAAGGATTGGGCTAGAATTCCAACTAAAAAGAGGAAGGCTTTGCAACCCCAAAGCCAATATTGCCTATTTTTCAGTTATTCTAAAGATTCAAAATGGTACAAGCTGATAAAATTGAGCACTAACAAATCTTTTATTGAAATAAGTGTTCAGTTCGAGGAAGAGCCTTTAGAAGCAGTTGAAGCTAGAGAGTCCTCTTCACCACCACAGCCATTGATTGTAAGTGAAGATACTAATGAGTTTAATGATTCTGATATGTCTGATAATGATGAATTAATTGAATATCCTAACATCCCTACAAGAACAAAGTGGGCATAAAGTACCATTCATGTAGCTGGGGAACTAGATGGAAATCCTAATGACACTAGGAGGACTAGATCTCAATTTTAGAGTGCTCTTTGTGTTAAAGATCCACCCTTTGTTTATAAGTGTTATTTGATGATAGATTCTGATACATAGGCATATGGATATGCAGAACATGATACAAGATGGAAAACAGCCATGAAAGAATAATTCAGCTCACTCTAGAAGAACAACACATGGGAACTGGTTGATCTCCCCCCAGGGAGAAAGCTAGTGAAGTGTAAGTGGGTATTTAAAACTAAGTTTGTTGTTGATGGTTCACCTTTGAAATATAATGCACGATTGGTAGCCAAGGGCTACTCTTATGTACATGCTATTGATTATAGTGAGACCTTTGTGCCAGTGGCAAATATGGACTCCATAAGGCTTGCTCTAGCCATTGCAGCTTCGAAGCAATGGGAGGTACATCACATGGATGTAAAGTGTGCCTTTTTGAATGGATATCTGAATGAAGAGATTTATATGTAGAAACTAGAAGTATTTGTATATAATCCATCTTTAGTGTGCAGGTTAAATAAATCATTGTATGGGCTCAAGCAAGCCCCTAGGGCTTGGTATGCCAAGATTGATGCCTTTCTATTGTTACTGAGTTTTGTTTGATCAAATTATGATCCTAATGTCTATTTGAAGCTGATTCAAGGTTATTTAATGATTATTTTTCTCTATGTGGATTACCTACTGATTACAGGAAGTTCAAAGAAAGAGATTGCCTCCTTGAAGGATGCAATGAACCATGCCTTTTCTATGACATATTTGGGATTGTTGAACCAATTCTTGGGTCTCAAAATTGATCAATCCCAACACGGAATCAAGTTTCATCAGTCAAAGTATGCTTCAGATTTTCTCACCAAGTTCAGCATGAAATATTCAAACCCAAGCAAGACTCCATTCCTTTCGGGAGTTAATCTTGAAGAAGTAGGTTCTTCTCCTATGGTAAATAATACACTATATAGGAAGTTGATTGGGTGTTTTCTTTATCTTACACATACTCGACCTGAATTATCTTATGCAGTTATTGTGGCTTTGAGATACATGGATCATCCTAATGAGATCCATTAGAGTGTTATATTTTTATCATACAAGCTAGCATTCTGATCTTAGGATCTTATCTGAGAGAATAACATGCACAACAATAAAACACAAGAAACAATGAACAAAAATATTTTCCTCGGGGAAACCATAAAGGAGAAAACCCCGCAACTTCATCAGAGATAGAATAAAAACCAAAAGAAAAACCCCAAAATAGTAAGATGATCTCCCGACAGCAGTAGTCTCTCTCTCTCTTGTCCCAGCAACTTCTTCTCTCACTCATGCGCCCCAGTGAGTGAGTGTGTGTGTGATAAATAGAGAGGATCACTCTCTATTTATATTCTTTCATTCACTTAATGTCCACTCCAACATGTCGGCCTCACTTAACAATTACTTACCAGATTCGACATATCTAGGAGAGTCTAATAACCCTAGTGCTCCACAACTTGTGGGGACTTTTCCCCTCCGATCAACAAGGAAGGTTATCCTTAACACAACAATGGGGAAAATTTCCTCGACATACAATAACTCACCTATGGTTGAATTCTCTATGATAGTATAATAACCCTAGGGTCCCACAATTACGGGGACTTTAACCCTTGATCAATAGGAGGGTTACCCACAATGAATTGACATGACTTGTTCACATTATAGAAAATCCTGATCGGAACATCTGGGCAAGACATGACTCAATTACATTACAAACACTTCCCAAAATAAACATCGGGGTACAATACATAAGATATACAAGTGAATACATTCCAAAGTTACAATTACATCAACACTCCCTCTTAACTAGGAAGGTATTCTCTTGACACAATTTATCAACACAAGTATTCTTCTCTGTATCATCTGGATCATCATCGATTCCTCATCATCTTCATGTCATATTCATCTTCAAGTCATCTTCATCTTCAAGTCATCTTCATCTTGATCTGGATCATCACTGGATTTGGATCATCATCACTAGATTTGGATCATCACTCGATTTGGATCATCATCAGTAGATCTGGATCATCACTCGATCTGGATCATCATCACTCAATCTAGATCATCAATGGTTTATCATCACTGGTGCTATCTCTTGATTCTTCTCATCACAGGAATTTCTACAGAGCCAACCCTTTTTCATGTTGCTTATAGGCCTAGCCTCCATGTAGGTCTTCTTCAGCACTTATATTTGACCCTAAGTCAAAATGGCCCACCCAGCACTTACATATGACCTCATCTCATCAGAAAGGAATGCCTAGCACTCACATCTGACCGTGAAAGGAACACATCCACCATCATGTCAGAATGGCCTAGCCTGTCCCCATGTCAGAATGGCTCTCAGTCCTAGACTGAGGCTTCCTGGTAACTGACCAGGTGCCTCCATTCTCCAAGAGAATGGCATCAGCCCTTACATCTGACTATGGAAGGGCCCAGCCTACCCCCATGTCAGAATTGCCTAGCCCTTGCATCTGACCATGGAAGGAACCAATCCTCTCACCATGTTAGAATGGCTCTTAGTCCTAGATTGATGATTCTTGGTAACTAACCAGGTGCCTCCATTCTCCTAGAGAATGGCATCAGCCCTTATATCTGATCAAGTGGGAACACATCCCTCAATCACATCAGAATGGCCCTGCACTTATATCTGATCATGTGAGACTACATCCCACATTCATATCAGAATGGCCCTCAGTCCTACACTGAGTATTCCTGGTAACTGACCAAGTACCTCCATTTAGAGAATGGCAATCAGTGCTTATATCTGATCACGTGGGAACACATCCCATAGTCACCTCAGAATGGCTTAGCACTCACATATGACATGGAAGGAACCAATCCTCCCACCATGACAGAATGGATCAGCCCTTACATATGACCATGGAAGGAACTAATCCTCTCACCATGTCAGAATGGATCTAAGCTCTAGGATGAGTATTCCTGGTAATTGAACAAGTGCTTCCATTCAGAGAATGGCATTCAACAGTTATATCTGATCATGTAGGAACCAATCCTACAGTCACCTCAGAATGGCTTAGCACTTATATATGACATGCGAGGAACCAATCCTCTCATCATGATAGAATGGCTCAGCCCTTACATATGACCATGGAAGGAACCAATCCTCTCACCATGTTAGAATGGCTCATGGACTCATCACTTCCCCTTGGAGGGAACCTTGATCTGAAGAACACCAAGCTTCTCCCTAAAGTACTCAAACTTCACTCTGGCCAATGGCTTAGTCAACACATTAGCTATCTATTCGTCTGTCACAACATAATGGAGTTTCACTGCTCCTCTCTGCATTGTATCCCGATATAGTGATATTTGATCTCGATATGCATCGACTTGTCATGAAACATCGAGTTCTCTGACAACTTCACACAACTCTGTTTGTCACAATATATACAAGTAGCATGTAAATGGAGATCAAATAAATTAGATAGTAGCTTCCTTAGCCATACTACCTCACAACTAGCTGAACAAGCTGTGACATACTCTCCTTCAGCTGTACTCAGTGCCACGCAAGACTGTTTCCTACTAAACCAAGAGATCACACCTGATCCCATGCTGAACCAACACCTTGAAGTTCTCTTCCTATCGATGGAACTGCCTTCTCAATCTAAATCAACATAACCGTCCAGGTTAATATTTTGATTCGCCTCATACTTGAGCCCATAATCAACTGTACCCTTTAGGTACCTCAGAATATGCTTTGCAGCAATCAAGTGAACATGTTTCGGATCTATCAGGAATTGGCTCAAGGTTTTCATAGCAAAAGCAAATATTTGGTCTCGTATTCGTCAGGTACATCAAGGACCAAATCATCTGACGATACATCATGGCATCAACCGACTCTTGATGAAGCAACACTCAGTAGCTTCAGGTTAGATGCCATAGGTGTGGTTATGGCCACGCAGTCCATCATCCTGAACCTCTTCAGGATCTCTACTGCATACTTCCCTTGTCCTAGGGAGATTCTGCCACACCTCCATGCCTATAAAGTAGCACATCATATACAAGTCCTTCATCTCGAACTCGGCAGCAAGTCTCCTTCTTGCAACTTCTGTCAAGAACAAGTCGTTGACATATAATAGGAGCATCACTGGTCTTCCACCTTCAACCTTGAGGAAAATCTTGGAATCCTATTTACTCTCAGTCACCAGTAAGCTATCCATCCTTGAGGAAAATCTTGGAATCCTATTTACTCTCAGTCACCAGTAAAGCCTAGAGTCACCAGTAAGCTATCCATCCTGTCGTACCATGTCGAACCTCAGGATCTTCTGTAGTCACTCCCTCTAAAGTGAAGCATCATACTCCCTCAGTATTTCGTACTCTATGCACTCTTTTCATGAGAAGCCTCATGCTACAAATATTTCCTTGTATCCCTCGATGTTTCTATCTATTTCATGATGGAACTACGAACTTACCTTCATGTATTGATACTACATCCTAGACATAATTCTTATTGAACTAGTTTTCCCTTTCTTCTTGGTTACTTCTTCATAGCTGGAAGGTTCTGCATCAATGATGTCACTGCATTCGTCATATTATTCTTTATCTGTCGTCACTTGTTCTTCGAAACAAGTCTCATCCTTCTTTTCTTGTAGGTGATTATGTACGCGATCTTTCCTACATGTCAAATGCATTAGTTGTATCGTTAGAAACATTTCATAAGGAATATTCATAATGAAAAATTCTTATGCATAAATATATGATCATGCAACTATTTTAGCCAATACAACATTCATCCATATCTCACAGAAACTTTTCTAGATGCCTTCCATCTCCACCAGGACAACATTGAGATTGTGCACTAATCCAATATGTTAGCAAAGAGGTTTCATTCTAGATAAGTATCAATGGAGAGTTGTATAGCACCATGAGCTACTTACCCATCACATTCATATTAGTAGTATAATGTCATTAATGCAAACATTCTATCATGCATAATACATCAACAAAATATAAACAAATGCATAACAAAAACAATATCATAAAATGACAATTGAATACTTATCTTTATTTGTTTTTAGGGTAGACTCCTTCGTTTAGATTCATCATATTCTTCATTCATAATAGCATCATTTCTTATCCAAATGCTCAAGATGGATAAGAGACTCTTCAAGAATTGAGTCCTTCGTATTCCTCATCGCTTGAGGTATCTTCTTTGGATCATGAGAGCTTGATCTTCAGTTTCTCCCATCTTCTTTTTTCTTATTATGAGTCGAGCTTCTTTTCTTGTGTGCACTCTTCCCAGAGTCTATTGAAGGTAATCACTTCCTTTCATCACACATTCCTTGAATGAATGAATCCCATGATCCTGGGAGGCCATTCAAGGTGGCTATCACCACTTATGCATTCTCCACTTCTTCTTCTACTACTACAAGTTGTTCTTTGATTTGAGAGACCCTCGTAAAGTATGACTGTATGGTCTCTACATTCTGGATCTTCACATTCTTCAACTGTTTTATCAAAGTAATATTCTGATTTATGTTCTTCCCTTCAAATAGCTTGGTCAAGGAATCAAACATATCTTTCGGTGTCTATAGGGAAGACACTTGTGGTACAAGGTGATTCATTATCGAATCAACAATGATCTTCTTGGCCTTGACCAAGTTCTTCTTGTGTAAGGATTTTAGCCTCATCTCCCTCTGGAACTGGAACCTCTCTACTTATGCACATGACCAATTTATTTCCTTCAAGAACTAGTGACATCCTATACGTCCAAGCTTCGAAATTTTCAGCCTCACCAATGTTGTCATCAAGCTGATGTGATAGATCACTTTGAAATCATAACCTCAAATGAAAATAGCAAAAGATTAGATCTTACCGATTTGAGGTGTCCGTCCTGTTTCTGGAATTGGTTGATCTAGAGTTTGTCAGAGAAAACCTAATTTTCAAAACTTGGAATCTTTCAGATCTGATTGGATAAAAAGATATACCTCTTCAAGGTGAGATTTCCAATGTACTCCTTTTATGAAAACAGTGGAGGAAATCTCCCAGAATAGGAAGCCCTAGTTTTCCAATTTCTTCTATAGAAATGCCTGATACTATTTATGTGATACCTCATAAATTAATACTCCTATGTGTCTGAAATGTCTCAATGAGGTATTCTCACCTATCCCTATTCCAACACCATAGGTTTCATCAGAATTGGTTTCACCAATTGGGACTTATGATCATTTTCCCAAGGTGACATGTTTCAGGACTGTTCAGCATGGTGATGTTCTACAGATTGCCACGTTTCACTGTATCATCTTCAGGGTCTGAAACTTCTACCAAAGAAAGTACATTGTGTTCCCTTTTTGGAACATATTCATAAATTTAATTTGTACCTTTGTATCCCAAGATATAGCAATTATCCCCAAGTGTCCTATTTAGGGATGAATCCTGGAAGAGGATGGAACCCTAACTTGGAGGGATCATATCTGCTATAATATAGAGAATATGAGGCTCCAATTAGGGAAAAAGTGTAAATAAGGATTTTATATTTGGCCTGTGAAAGTTTCAGCTCCTGATCCTTCACCAATGTCGAGATATAGTGAATGTACCAAAACTTATCAGTTTTAGTATTTTAGGGTTTTTTTTGCCCAGGGTCAAACTAGGGTTTGACTTTCCTGGAGTTATACCCAACCAAAAATCTCGACCCAGGTCTCTAAACTTCAATTTTGATGAGGAGAGAAATCCTATGCTGGGCTCACTCAAAAATTCCTCTTCTGTAAGAAGCCCTAATTTCCTGCACCAAAAACTGAAAATGCTCATAATTGAATTCTGCTTCGATAGAAAGATGCACCCTTCAATGGAGAGACATCCTAGCATAATTTTGATGATGGATTGTGGAGAGACCCAAAAATTAAGAATCCCTAGATTTTGTAGCTGCACAATGTCTTCTTCTCTTGTTAGCTCTGACACCATGTTAGATTTTTATCATACAAGCTAGCATTATGATCTTAGGATCTTATCTGAGAGAATAACATGCATAGCAATAAAACACAAGAGACAATGAACACAAAAATTTTCATTAGGGAAACCATAAAGGAGAAAACCCCACAAATTCCTCAGAGATAGAATCAGCACCAAAAGCAAAACCCCAAAATAGTAAGATGATCTCCCGATAGTAGTAGTCTCTCTCTCTCTTGTCCCAGCAACTTCTTCTCTCACTCATATGCCCCAGTGAGTGAGTGTGTGTGTGATAAATAGAGAGGCTCACTCTCTATTTATATTCTTTTTTTCACTTAATTTCCACTCCAACATGTCGACCTCACTTAACAATTACTTACTAGAGCTGACATCTCTAGGAGAGTCTAAGAACCCTAGTCCCCCCACAACTTGTGGGGACTTTTCCCCTCTGACCAACAAGGAGGGTTATCCTTAACAAAACAGTGGGGAGAATTGCCCCGAATTACAATAACTCCCCTAGGTTTGAATTCTCTAGGATATTCTAGTAACCCTAGGGTCCCACAATTGCGGGGACTTTAAGCCTTGATCAATAGGAGGGTTACCCACAATGACTTGACATGACTTGATCACATTATAGAAACTCCAGATTGGAACATCGGGGCATGACATGACTCAATTACATTACAAACACTTCCTGGAATAAACATCAGGGTACAATAAATAAGATATACAAGTGAATACATTCTGAATTTACAATTACATCAACATGGAGAGCAGCCAAGAGAATCCTAAACTTTGTTCAGGGAACAAGGACTCATGGGATTTTCTACAAAGAAAAATATGACTTAGAGCTAGTTGGATTTACTGACAGTGATTTGGAAGGTGGCAACATAGATTTAAATTCTACCTTAGGATATGTGTTCATCCTTGCAGAAGGACCAATCAACTGGTCAAGTAAGAAGCATAGTGCCATGGCACTCTCATCTATAGAGGCAGAGTATAGAGGAGTTGTAAATGCAGCTACTCAATGTTTATGGTTGCATGGGATACTTGGAGAATGTGGTTTCAAATAATAGATTTCAATAGTCATATATTATGACAATCAAATCACCATTTGAATCCCCACGGATCCAGTTAAAAGACAAAGAACCAAGCACATTGAGATCCATATGCACTATATCAGGGAGCTTGTGCATGATGGTACCATTTCTCTACTCTACTGCACATATTCAGAACAAGTAGCAGATATCTTCACCAAAGTATTATGTGAGAAGACCTTCAGTAATCTAAAATCATTGTTGGGTATTTCTGACCATGTGGTGAAGAATGATTTATAACAAGATTTCCAAAATTTTGTTTCTTGTCCATGTTTAAGGGAGGATTTTCCCACTAGGTTTTTTCCTCTTTCCTTGGTTGTATGGACATGTAGTATGTAAAAGGGTGACTAATCCTTGTTTCTAGGACCTATAATTTTCTGATATTTACTCATAAATTTAGGCCTAAGGGGGGATGTTAGAATAATCAACCCATATTTACCCATATTTGACATTAATTAAATCATTTTGTCTTATTCCTAGATTCCATCTCTATGTTAGTTGACTTCTACATGTGTTACGGAGAGAAATTCCTATGGCTTGGGGTACCACAACAGACAGCTTTGACTCCAGAAATCAATCTTTCCCAATATGCAATAGAAATAAAATGTCTAACACTAAAGGATCAGACCTCGTACCTTATTCCGGACGGTTGAAGTAGATCCCCGTTGAGCTTTCCAATCTTCAGCTTGAATTGATATAATACTTCCTCAACAACAAGTAAACAATACAATCATACTATATATCTTGGTGTTAGATCTATTCTAGCATATATAATCAATAATGTAAAAGCATTTGACATATTCCAATGGATACAATATGCAATCAAATACACATCATTGGATAAGGAAAGATAGTTCTTATTAATATAAATCAGAGATTACAAGATAGATACAACCTCTGATGGCACGTCTAGGAATCGGAGAAACTGAATCCCCCACTTGGGCCTCCACCACCTCAATCCTTGATCTCACGATAGCAAGCTCACTACCAAAGGGCAAGCTTGGGGAGAACACAACAGTGCTCCAAAGAGACAAAGGGATGCAGACTCAAGCATAAATTACGGCAATAATGGACTATAGTTTTGTTGCTTTCAATCTCTCTATATGCCTTCAATGTACCAAGGGGTTCCTTATATATCTTCACAAGGGATAATGAAGGGTCAAATCCGAGCGATCTCAAGGCATATGGAAGGATAGGAGTCAAATGAGTCATTTCCATGTTAAGGAAAACTCCAAAATGATTTGGACTATGCACACATCCCGATGTACGTGGTTATAGGGGTCAAACCTACGTACGTATGCGGTTATCGGGGAAAAATCCGTGTATATCATCTTTTATATATTTTTAGGGATGATCAAGGAAACATGAAAGGATAAAATATGGTCCATGGGGTCTAAAGAGTCTGCAGCGGGACAGGGGAAGGCCATATAAAGTGTGATTCACCTAGAGTGGTGAATCCACTATAACAGATGCCCCCTAATGTGTGAGGTCAGAGGGGTCATACGATGGCCGAAATACATTATAATTCCATCCCAGAAGTGGAGTGATGAAGGATCCCAAATGGAAGACCAGCCACCCAATCATCATAGTACAATGATATAGCTCTGCATATAACTACAAGTACATATAGCAGTCCCAGATACATAAGAGTACAATGGCCATGAATAGGCATAATACATGATATCACATATGTGGTCATCGCCACGTACAATATACATAGATCAAAATCTCCATGATGAAGATATACAAAGGACCATGATCTCCAAAATGGATAAAGATATACAATAGATCAAGATCTCCATAGTGGCTGGAAATGTCTGACATACACTGGAATCAAGTCACAAGAGATGAAATCTCATGAACACTGGCACGATCAAGGAGGTAGCATATAAGAGATGCCACCAGTTTGGAAGGTCTTCTACACAAACCGCTATGAGTACATGTCCTACTATGCGAATAGAGGTGTCGAGGTTGAACATAGTAGTCCATTGTCTGATTACTAGTCATTGATGTATACCATTAACAGACGCAAGATTACCCACCGATAATGATAATGGGAATCAAGGTAATAGAGTGCAAACTAACAAGTGTGAATAGATGTGTTGAGGTCGAACACTTGAGAGAATCTATCGATCAGGGGACATTGATGTATTCCCAAGAAACTGTCGATGGCGAGAGAACCTGCCACTGACGACTGCAAGTCTCAAGGCACTCAAAAGGACTCTAGATTGCAATCCCAGAATAAATGATCTGAAGTCGATGGGATGAAATCCGTTGGAAGGAGGGCATTAAGGCATCCCCCATCATCCAACACAAGGTACTCAGCAAAGCTGTCTAATGTGGAAGGACTCGATCATAAAGTGTATGAACCAGTAACTGTACCGAGAATGGCCGACATGCAAAGTCAAGATAACTGAGGAATGGCCGACATAGGTTTCAAATTCCTTTGAACAAGAGCATAACGACATATGGTGACTGAATGAAGGTAGCATAGACTCGATATACAAACTGGGACATCTCTGTGACACAGGAGGAATCAACAGAGGCTCCATAGGGACTGAAAGCTTAACCAGTCGATGGAGATAAACTCAGATAATGAGTACAGCTCCTAAATCAAACTATATCCCAACCAATGGATGTTATATACAGTGCTATGTTCGAAGGCAACACGACTCGACAGCTGCCAAAGGATAACATCTTTCCTTGTCTGGCTTTTTGGTTTTTTTATTTTTTTGGACTTTTTCAATTATTTGAAAATCTTGAAAAAAGAATAAACTAGCTTTATAGTTACAAACTAGGAGGAGATGAGTGTCATAAGGGAAAACAAACTAGTTCCAAGCAGTGGAACATACCTATGCTCAATGCAAGGATACATGTGTAGGATATCGACACTCGAGGGAAAATCCCCTCCCGGTAAAAAGGGAATCAAGCTGCGAAGGATATAAAAATGGCTCTGCATGGCTAGACATGAGACAAGCTCGAGCTATATGGCTGAAACGCAATGTCAGGGGAGCCGACATAAAGCTCAATAAGGAAGTCAAAGCTCATGATAATGCATTCACAACTCGACATAAGGGGAGTCCAAAGGGAAAAAGGCCAGCATAAGATCAAGAGGAGTATGAGGCTCTTGCGAAATGTCATGGCAATAATATACAACGGACTCCCACACCTAAGAGAGGACTCACAGCATGGGCACCAAATGAAAAGGGGAGCTAACTAGGGTACCCATGTAAAGGAAATCTCTACCATTCACATAGTACCACTTCTAACAATAGCATGAAGGTTTCGTGATACCATGGAATGGGTTCGTACCTAAGGTTAAGATGGAACGGTCATAAGGCAATGCATAAGTGCAAGCGGATGTGATATCCTAACCTATATGCCGGTTCAAACATAATACTTGTGATAGGAACGAACAGGTCAAAACCTTGGAGAGAGTGTACAAAAATTGGATCCTACATGACAACCATATTAGACCAAAACAACCCAAAATAGTCAATAAATAATCCAAACTATAGGATATAGGGAGGAATGATCATGACAAAAGCACCCAAAGGAAACAATGTAGTGAACGATGAGACATAAAAAGGAAACTAAGGTGTATACCCAATGTTCACGCATCCACTACCACCCCCATGAGGGTGACCACCGGTGTAAAGACCGAGCGAAGGGAATAAAAGTCCTCCACAAATGGAGTAGAGGATGGACTATAACCATTCCCAAATCTATGAGTAGGGTAAGGGGTTGTAATGCCCCCAAGTCTAACACCAGGGTCCATACTAGGACCAAGGGTGGGTGATAGAATACCAGGCATGTCAAAAATAAAAGGACCCGAATTCAAGAGAGCGTAAATATACTCAAGTAACCGCGATTCCAAAGGCCAACTAGTGCACAAAGAGCACACTCCTAAGAAAATCTACAGCCAAAATACAAGCAAACCAAGGGGAGGATATGTGAGATCCCGAATGCAGCAGGTATGTCTTGCCTAGGAGAGGCTCGAAACTCCCATACACTACAAGCAGAGGTACGTAACCAATTATAGCAGCCCTCAGCTTCAACGCATATAGAGACTGTGCTGTCCGACCTCTACCTAGCCGGGACACATGCAGAATAACCTCTATAAGTACCCCCTCGATATCCTAGGTAAGGTCACTAAGGTCACCTCAATATAATCAAAGCTCAAGCAGACAGTCGCAGGCGGGATTAACCATATGGGCAGGGTAGCAAATCCCAAAACTCTCGAAAGATCCCCCAGATACGAATACAATCCTGGAAATATCTCCGGTGCTACTCAGTTATGACTAGGGGTCATCCCAATCAATAACTGCTCACACTGCCTTGTGCTTAACTCCCGTTTGAGAGGAGGATCCTAAGAACGATGGTTATACCAAGGATTTCACACACTCCCTGGATAGACACCTAGATGTTGTTGTTTAGTGATCTTGGAGAATTGACTTACAATGAACTATTCCAAGATCCTAAAACCTAAGCTTGTTGGTGCACCCTAGAAAAGAAAAGAGTGTAATTCATTTTAATTAGCGTTGATTTTAGTTGGCTGTAATTACTCAAAGGGAAATGGTCGTGCAACTAGTGATATGAAGACTTAGTAGTGAAATAAAAGTACACACCATAACAAACAATGCTAAGTGTAATCTTTGTCAAATGAAACATAGGGTATGCCACTACATGAGATGCATAAATATATATTCCTTTCTGAATGCCAATGCAATCCTTCCTATGTGAAAGCCTAAACAAAAATCTCATCCAAGAAATCCAATGCAAGTACCTCCTCAAATCCATATCTAAGATGCAACTAAGAGTGCAACTACTTTGTATTTTTCAATATAAAAGAATGAAAAATGCAATAAAAGTCATCTAAAACTCTCAGTCTTTGCAGCAAGTATAAAAGACAAGCCCAGCAAGACACCAAGACAAAAAGAGTAATGCACTAATGGAAAAACAAAAAGGAAAAATGACTAAACTACTTTCAAAGAAAAATCAATGAAAAAGCGGTCTCTAGTCATAAAAGAAGCATCCAACAGACAACATCAGACCCAAGGAAGACCCAACCACACTAACAACCCACCCAGCAACTTCCCACAACATCAAACTCACCAAAAGGGAGGATGTACGTGACTGTATAAAGAACAGTCGCATATGTACGCGAATTTTGGCCAAAAACCTGAGTGTATACGTGGATTTTGGCCAAAAACCTGCATGTATACATGACTTTTGGCCAAAAACCTGCATGTATACATGACTTTTGGCCAAAAACCTGTGTATACAGAGAAGGAAGTGGTAAAAAGAAGGCCAAGGGTCAAACAAATAAAGGGGAGTGTCAATGGATGAACATACTATAAAATGCAACCCAGAAACAAGGAGAAACAAAGAGCAAGTCAATAATATCAAGCCCATTGTGCCCGTAAACCCCAAATAAAAACAAGGCACATCGCCAGCGGAGTCACCAATTCTATTATGGAGAGAAATTCCTATTTCTTGGGGTACCACAACAGATAGCTTTGACTCCAGAAATCAATATTTCCCAATATGCAATAGAAATAAAATGTCTAACACTAAAGGATCAGACCTCGTACCTTATTCTGGATGGTTGAAGTAGGTCCCCGTTGAGCTTTCCAATCTTCAGCTTGAATTGATATAATACTTCCTCAACAACAAGTAAACAATACAAGCATACTATATATCATGGTGTTAGATCTATTCTAGCATATATAATCAATAATGTAAAATCATTTGACATATTCCAATGGATACAATATGCAATCAAATACACATCATTGGACAAAGAAAGATAGTTCTTATTAATATAAATTAGAGATTACAAGATAGATACAACCTCTGATGCCACGTCTGCGAATCGGAGAAACTAAATCCCCCACTTGGGCCTCCACCACCTCAATCCTCCATCTCATGATAGCAAGCTCACTAGCAAAGGTCAAGCTTGGGAAGAACACAACAGCGCTCCAAAGGGACAAAGGGATGCAGACTCAAGCATAAATTATGGCAACAATGGACTATAGTTTTGTTGCTTTCAATCTCTCTATATGCCTTCAATGTACCAAGGGGTTCCTTATATAGCTTCAAAAGGGATAATCAAGGGTCAAATCCAAGCGATCTCAAGGCATATGGAAGGCTAGGAGTCAAATGAGTCAGATCCATGTCAAGGAAAACTCCAAAATGATTTGGACTATGCACACATCCCGATGTACGCGGTTATAGGGGTCAAACCTGCGTATGTACACGGTTATTGGGGAAAAATCCACGTATATAATCTTTTATATAGTTTTAGGGATGATCAAGGAAACATCAAAGGATAAAATATGGTCCATGGGGTCTAAAGAGTCTGCAGCGGGACAGGGGAAGGCCATACAAAGTGTGATTCACCTAGAGTGGTGAAATCCGCTATAACAACATGTTCCTAGAAGTCAATACATGCTAAAATAGGTCATGGAGCGCTTTGGAATCATCATGGACACATATTTAGCATGTCTAATTTATTCCTGGTTCCTTAAAGCGCATATCTAAATTTTCCGAAAACTGCCTTGCTTTACAACAGTTTTAAGGCATAAAGGAAAAGCTAGTCTAGGATAACTTGCCTTTTTATTTTGACCACATCATCCTACTTCATTTTATACATAAAAAAGCATGAATGATTTTTATTTACACCTCTTATTATATTTCCCACTTGCTTTAGCTCATTCGTGATGATCTTCATAGATTTGGAAAGTCCTTTTTGCACCTATGGGGGATTTGACTTGTTTTAGTAAGCCTTGTTTTTGACCAATTCGAATAGAAACCTAGTGCTTTTGAATGTCTCATGTAATTATATATTTGAGCAGCCTATTACTTCATATGGTTGGATAATGTACACTTATTCAATACAGGATTAAGTTATGCTCCAATTTCAGTTTCCTTTTGTGTGAATTTTACATGTTTGATTAGCAATTTAGTGAGTGTAATTGATCTATCTCTTGGGTTCAATTTCCACACATGTTGAGGAAACTGTAATGACTGTTCTAATTAGGAATTTTTTTTTTGATGTGTTTTATTGACACTTGGGAGGTTCTTGTAGATTCATCTAGTATTGGGCCTCCATGAAGAAGCGGCTCTAGTCATCTTGGTAAAGATGCCCATGCAGAGATCTTCTGATTCTGAGAAAATAAATGCCTCCTCAGAGGATCTGAGCATGAGTGAAGAAGTAGTGGTAAGAATTCCCATACCAGTAGACATCCCGTCGAAGCCTCTACACATAGTCAACAAGAATTAATAGCCATATTGCATAGTGTCCATTGCTAGGAACCACTGGTTTGACCGAATGTTTGGAGTGAGAGAGGAAGAAGCAGAGGCTAACATCATCACCATCATCACTGGAAACTATTAAATATAAATAAGGTGTCAAGGATTCCAAAGACATGTTGCACTAGCATACCCTGATGGAGGAAGGTACTACATGAAGAGGATGGCGTATCTCACCAGCATTGTACCAAAGAGAAATATGGACCATCTATTGGATTGAGAGGTGGCCACAAGCTCCAATTATTTCCTTGATATTGTGTACTCATTCATGGGTAATGCTGAAGAATATTCTGAAGGGAGGAAGGAAAAATTGGGGACAAGTTGAAGGTTGAATCTCAAAATGCAGACAAGGAACATTGGTGTTCCCAATAAGTTATTCATCCCCTGTGTTCCACCCCTATGTCCTACTCTATTGAGTAGTAAAAGAATGCAGAAGCAGGAAAAAATGACAAGTATCACACGGCTTCAGTATTGTTCATAAACGAAATTATCTTATGGAGATCTACAAAGTTGATAGTGGTACCAGGAGATATAAAGGCTACAATGCATAAATCCAAACATGGAAGGAACATAAACCCTCCAGCCAGCTGCAAACGTAGAAGGAACATATGATCAAACACATAATGAACATAAATTCAGAAGCATAAAGATTCACAGGGATAAGTCATCCTTTGCACCAAAAGGTGCGTGAGGTAGTAGCCTATGTAGAAAGAGACATGACGGAACGCATCAGTTCCGCCCTAGTGGAACACATGCAGAAAAAAAGGAGGAAGTGTGCATAGAAACAAAGAAGTTGCTAAAAATCATGGAGGAATTTCATAACAGATCAGCTCAAGTTAGTTTATGGAGCTCTAACTTGCATGGCTTGGGACGAGCCACCGGTGAGTGTTGGGGGCCTGTTGGGCCTCGGGATAGAATTGCAGAATTCATGTAGAATTCTACCTAAGTATGGAAGAAGAACATAATAGAGAAGAGAAAGGAGCTACGACAGAGGAACAAGAACCAAAGGAAAGGGAATAAGGTTGCGATAGAAGAAGCAAAGTGAGGAAGAATACAAAGAGAAGGCATGAGATGAGGAAGCTGTGCTAGTTTAGTAAGCAACGACAAAAGGACAGAGCAAGATATGAAATGACATGGTAGAATATTCATAAAAGCAGGCATGTGAATAAGTGTAATAGCAGGAAAATGACAGTAAGGAACAATGCAGAGAAAGAGAGAGTCCTTAGCAATTGTGGGTATGAGCACGGTTGGAGCCGGTGGAAACCACATGCGTAAAGGAATCTTTGTAAGTATTTCTAGAATAGGAAAGACAGCTTGTTGGTTGAAAATAGTAAGTTGGATGGGATAGCAACTAGAGCCGAGTATGTTAGAGTATATATCGAGTTAGTATTGAGTCTGTAGAAGAATGTATGGAATTTGTATCGAGTCTGTAATAGGGCTATAAAAGAAGTCACCCAAGCTATAAAAGGGGTTAGATAGTTTTGAGTTGATTAGTTGATACAACCATTTTGAGTAAGTCTCTAGAATCTTGGAAAAGACGCTTGAGCTAGACTGGAGATAGGTAATTTCTAGTTAATGACTCTGGATAGTTGAGTGCATCAGAGTAGTGGTTCTGCAGCTGAGTGCGCAGACAAGTAGAGAAGGTTGAGTCAATATAGGTTGTGTGCGGATCACTAGTAGGAGTAGAGTAGAGGGAGAAAGAGAGAATATCAAAGAGAATGAGAGGGAGGAGAAGTTTGTAAATATAGAAGAGAATATCTTGAACAGACTTTGCAGCTTTGTGTGTGGACAAAAAGGTGCATCTATTTCCTCATTCCAATTCTAGATGAAGAGACCCTTGTGCTTTTTCCCCAGATGGTTTTCCATGTTATATTTTGTGTATATGTGTGAATGTTGAGTAGCTTAGTTAAATTCATAAATGTTGTGTTCAATGATTGATTGATTATTATGTTAGAAATAGATAAATGTATGAATTCCATGTTATAGTAATGAATATGCCTATGTTTTCTATTCATTATGTGTCTGTGTGAAATTTCATAAATAGGGTTGAATCATAACTTGGTATTGAAATACTATGCACACCAGTATCCCAAATTCTTGGTCTTCGTTGGAAAACCTTGGCATAGAGACAAGGTACTAAAACACCCTCCTGCACAAACTGCGGAAACATGGTTTTGGTAGTTACCCATAAGGACTGAGATATATCGGGTGGGATAACATCTGTGATGCAGGTGCTGCCAGTTGAGCTCCACTTTGTCAGGATCATATTTTGGGATTTGTTGTGCTAACCAAGAAGGGGTTGAACCTAGGTATAGCATGAGAGAGAGAGAAAAAGGCCAACAAAGGTGAGCCTACTTGATGGACCCCTGAACTAATCCAACAGTTGAAAGAGGTAGACATTAGGGTGTTGAGGGCTCTTGAAATGTGGCTCGAGAACATTTTGGAAGGATATATCACAGATTTTGTTGTCGACACAATCAAATCCTATAGCGACATAGAAAAATAATTCTTCCAAGGGCTAAGAGGTAGGTTTATATTGTCCTTTCAATTATGGATTAAGATGCTTATCTATGAAAAGGGTATCTTGAAGATGAACTCCGACGAGTAGAGCTCTGGTGTACATAGGTTATGGGTATAGTGGAGATGAGGGTTGGATGGAATGATATGGGGTAGATGGATGGGATTTACGATGAAACTATGAAATAAGTCAAGGAAGAGTGTGGTATTCTATGAAGTGGGGTATGGTTGCGGCAAGAGAAGAGGAAGAGGATTGAGGAGAGTCTAGTGAAACTGGAACAAGAAACTACGAGAGAATATCAAAAGGGACTAAGTGGCCCTACAATGATGAGGGAGACAACCAAGATACACCCAATTCTAAGGAAGGACCAACCCAAATAAAAAATGTACCTACACCTATGTTCATTGTGCCACATTGAGGAAGAAACACCAAATCATCATAAGATTGCTAGGTGTGTCATCACCACAATAATAGCATGGATCAGCGAACATAGGAAGAAGGTATAGAATGGCAGAAGACAATGTGAAATTACCTTTTCTTGATAGGAATGGGCCCAAGGTTCCCGAATAACATTGGTTTCTCTTCAAGGAAGTATGGACTGTGAAGCAATTCCAATACAAAGACATTAAGAAGGGTCAATGGGCGATAAATTTTTGAGGTCGCACATTAGATTGGTATATGAAGTTCGTATAAGTTCCAATAGGGAATCAATAGAAGAATCTAGCAGATATTAGAACTGAGTTGATTGAGGAATTGAGGAAACCCAAATCTAAGTCATGGTACATCATAAAATTGAAGGCAATCAAGCAATATCCAAACAATTCGGTCTGGGATTTTGATCAGCAATTCAAAACGTTGATGGCAAAATTAAGTTTTTTAATAAGCGATGTACAACACAAAGAATGGTTCATTGCAGCGTTTTTACTACAAATCCGAATGGAATTAATGCAACAAAAGATTGCGACACATAGCGAGGATCTAGATATAGAAATGAAGCTGTAGGCTTCACGAGCCAGGGAAATTGGAGTTGGAACGAATAAAATCCAGTCACAACTGGTAAATCTGACGATTCAATTGCAAGACATTAAGAAGGGAAAGGAAATTCACAAAGAAGTGTGGTGTACTCGATGTCACATGAAAGGACATCATAAACATCAATGCCTAGGATTCTACGACTACTTACGATTGGGAGCTCCGAATCCATTAAGTTAAGGTGGTTTACCATGGTTTTGAATCTGTTAAACTCGAGGACATCAACACGAGGAATGTGTATATCTCCAAAAGGTAGTTTCGAAACCCACAAAATTGTTCTGTAATTTTTGTCTCTCTATTCATCATGAAGAAAAGGATTGTCAAGAATATGACCTGTTCCAAGAAAATACAATGGATACATACTACATGAAGGGAAAAGAGCACCAGTTATTAGGAAGACCACCACTGCATTAGCCACCACATTTTGCGCAACCATAATCATAGTTTTCTCTACCGCCATCTCAATTCAACTAGGTGCAGTATGCTCCACAATATTCGTAGTATATGCAGCCATAGTATACTCAAATGAAGTATGTTCAACCACAGCCAAATCAACCACAAAACAACCGTTTAATCAATCATAGTACCAGCAGCAAGGAGGATTTTAGGGAGGATTCCGAGGAGGATGAACCAAACATTTTGATCGAGGAGGAGGACGAGGTCATGGACCTATACAATTCTATAATTGCGATGTATTGGGGCATTATCAGTAAGACTACCCTAACCTTCAGTCGCAATGTACCTATTATACAGATGCATATCATATTGTTGAAGATTGTCCACAATTGATCACAAAATGGCAAGCGAATAATGTTCCACCACCACCGATATAGAATCAGAGTGCGAACCATAACACAAACTAGGCTGTGAACCAACCCCAGAATCATAATCAAGGGCCAACTGTAGGGAAAATTACTAGGAACCTAGGACGCAACCTACAAATGTTGCGGTCATAACGTGAGAAGGTGTGAAAATAGGAGATGATGGTCCAATCCCGCACATCATATTGGCCACTCGAAAAAAGGTTCAATTTGAGGCCGATGCTGAGAAAGAAACATTCTTTGATACATGATATATCATCAAAATAGATATGGGTAAGTTTCCTATCAATGACATACCATTTGCTTTCAATTCTATACTTGTAGGAGGATCGCCAAATAAGATTGGAACACTGCAAAATTTATTTCAAAGTTGTATGTCACTAGAAAAGACCCTGATGCTCTAGCAGATATCGTAAGTCTGCTATGTCAACCATAAAAAGGTCGACAGGATTATGCTGTGAATTCCTTGCATAAGAAGAAAACTGGAAGGGAAATGCAAATGAATGTCCAAATTGGTGATTACAATTTCGATTCAGTGATTCTTGATCTAAGATCGAATTTCAACATTTTCACAAAGCAGATATGGGAGAATATGGGGAAACCATAGTTGGTTTGGTCCCATGTACAATTGCATCTGGAAAATAAGGCCATAGTTTTTCCAATAGGGAGAGTATCGTTCCTACTAGTGGAAGTGGAAGGGATGAAGACATATGCAGATTTTGATGTTATTGAAATTATTGAAGAAGGTAGCTCATATCCCACACTACTAGGGATTAGGTGGGGGAATGAAAATACAATGGTGATCAACTTCAAGAAGCAAGTAATGACCTTTGAGAACTAGGATGTTTGGGTCATAGCCCCATTGGATCTGAGCGAAGGTAGAAGATATGTTGAACTAGTAAAGGAGGAAGTTGTAGGGGGATGGGACCATGCATATAATATTTCAAAAGACTATGTCCATCCCACTGAATATGGGGATTTGGTCTTGTGAATTTCTATCTCTGCATCATCGAATTCTGATGATGCACTAGAAAATTGACAGAACCAACTACATGAAGTATCCATTCGAAAGTGTGTACAAGTCACTCAGTCACTATGTTGGGCTGCAACGGAGATGTTTGAGCTACCAACATATGAAGAATTACCCAACTTGAATGAGTTCACCAATGAATTTGAAGAGAAGGTTTCAACACCTCAATGATTGTTGGAATTGGAGGAAGCGCTGAAGGCCACTCCAGCACGATGGTGGGAGACATATAAGAAATCAATCGATGGGTGGTCATTGTGTTGTGGGTTGATGGAAGTTTGCTTCATCGAAAAAGAGTGCTATCAAGTCAAGAAATATGATGGACATAACAATCCTAATGATCATTTTTTAGTATGTTAGACCGCATGGGTATCACGACCGAAGGATGAGGGGGAACATGCTTTTGTATGGCATGATGGATGAGATTTCGTGACAGTGGTATGTATCAGTAGAGATATGAAGGGATATTATAGCATGGGAAGACTTGATGGTTTTTTCAGTCACACTTTCATCTTTGTGGATGTTGATCCAATGATTCATAGCACACTTCAGCACATCTGAGATGTTGTCTTGGAAATAGTACTAGTAGTATTTCCTGCAAAATCGCAAGAGATACCGATGGTGCAATCGATGATGTAGTGTTACAATATAATAGGAGGACATGACGATGGGGATGATCCAAGGAATATAAATATTCTAGAATCTGAAAAAATTCGAGATATTGCAACACTGGAGATGTTGAAAGACAAAGTTCACCAGTCGCTGAAGATTCGGAAGGTCAACATCGGGACAGAGGAGGAAATGAAGTTCACCAATATTGGAGACTATTGGGATGAAGTGACAATGGCGAAGATTACTAATCTCTTGCATGATTTTCAGGACTTGTTTATGACCAAATTCTCTAGAATGAAAGGGATCCTAGGAGACTTGGTAGAAATGAAAATCCCACTCAATATAGACGTGAAGCCAATGAAGCAGCGTTTGTATTGATTGAACCCACGATACAAGGAGAGAGTGAAGGATGACCTTGACAAAATGTTGGATGCTAGAATCATTGGACCAGTCAAAAAATTGGAATGGATCATTCCAATGGTCATTCAAGATAAGAATACAAGTGAAATATAGATCTGTGTCGATCTCCAGAAGCTAAATGACGGATGTATTCATGATTCGTTCCCTACTCCATTTGTTGACGAGGTACTGGAAGGTGTCGAAGGTCAAGAGGTCTATCTTTTCACTGATGGTTTCTCAGGCTATTAGTAGATCAATATTATGAAAGAAGATCGACATAAGATGACTTTTGTGACAGAATGGGGATCCTTCCAACACATGGTGATGCCATTCGGTCTCAATAACGCACCTACCATATTCTCAAGGATTGTCATCGGTGTACTTAAAGAATTCATTCAGAAATTCTTCGTGATATAAATGGATGATTGGACTGTCTATGGGATGGTGAAATACCACATTGCGAACCTGCAACTGATGTTGGAAATATTTCCACAGCATTAGATCATGCTCAATCTACGAAAGTCTATCTTTTGTGTGTCATTTGGGATCTTGTTGGGGCATATTATCTGTAAAGAAAGAATGGTGGTAGATTTGGCTAAGGTCACTCTAATTGTTAATTCCCCCCCACCAACAAATGTGAAGCAGCTCAGAGTGACATTAGGACATATGGGATATTATCATAAGTTCATAAAAGAATAGGAAACGATCATAGAACCAATAGAGAAGTTGTTCAAGAAAGATGCACAATTCAAATGGGGTCATGAGTGCCAAGGGAGCCTCAACAATCTTAAAAAGAAGATGGTCACTACACCAATATTGGTATTTTTGGACTGGACAAAGGAATTTCATGTCCATGTTTATGCATCATCAGTTGCATTAGCAGTAGTTTTGGTGCAACTAGGTGAAGGATATATTGACCATCCAATTTATTTTGCAAGTAGGAAGTTTTCATATGTGGAACGAAACTAAACCATGATGGAACATGAAGGATTGGCAATGGTGTATGCTCTACTCACATTCCTTCATTATCTATTGGGAGGACACTTCAAGATGTTCACTGATAATTCTGCATTGAAATACTTTTTCGACAATCCTATGTTGGGGGGGGGAAATATGATGATGGTTGCTACTCTTCCAAGATTTTGATTTTGAAATCATCATGAAGCCAGGTCACTTAAATGTAGGACCTAATAATTTGTTGCAGATTGAGACAGGTGAAGAAGCAACCAACATCGAGGATGGATTACCAGATTGCACAATTATTTAAGTTTGGAATGATCGATGACCATATGAGAAAATTATTAATTTTTTTCGACCTGGAAATCCCCATACGGTTTCACCACAGGTCAGAATATGTTATTGGTTGTTCTAACTATAAATTTTTAGCTGATTGCTGGACAACTCTATAAGATGGGGTCATATGATATTCGTTGTCGATATGTCCTACCGCATGAGCAAGAAAGGATATTGGTTGAAGCACATGATGGAGTTGTAGGAGGACACTATGGAGGTCACGTAACTTCTAGCAAGATACTCTGAGATGGAATCTGGTGGCCAACCTTTCACAGTGATATATTAAATTGAACACATATATCTATGGACAAACACACAACTCACAAGATATATCACACAATTTACTTAGCAATTGAAGAATGAAACAGTGCAAAAATGGCTTGCAACTATGAATGCTTTCATTAATCAAAAATTAATTAGATGATAAATTACAATGTAATACAATGGATAAATAGGCACATGCAATTCGAATCCACATGAGGAAATTACGATTGATTAAACTCTACTTCACTATAGGTAACTAAGACCTTGTCTAAATCATTATCATAGGACTCAATAGTTAACTAACCTTGTCTAAACCATTATCGGAGTTCATCGGAGTTCATCGAAGTTCTAAAACATAACTCAATTGTCTAATTCAGTGTTAACTAAGGCTAACTGACTGTGGTAAGTGAGGAATCCACCTCTCATACATGAAACCATGCAAACCTAGTGCTAAATGAATGTAGAGGACTAGAACTTGATGTAATTGACTCCTACCTTAGCTTGACTAGTCACTAACTGAACTCAACTGATGAACGTTGGTGTTGACACTCCTAGTGGCTCCTAAATTGTAGGGATTGATCTAGGAGGCTCCTAAACTGATGCATGCAAGTGAAAACAGTGGTAGTAGGCCTCAATTAGTGTTCCCCACACTTTAGTAACTGGAACATGTGCCCCAATTAGGCCAAGTGGACTCAATGGTGCTAGTGACTAAAAATAGACTAGAATGACTCTCGATTTAGACATGACTCTTGATTTAGACATATGATCAAAATTGACAAGGGGGGATTAATAATCCTAACACAACTCCTGAATGCTAACTTGGAAAATCTATGGTCCCTAGTAACTAAGACATAGGTCAACCATTACATTAAGTAAAGTAAAGTAATTGCTCAATACAAGGAGTTGGGGAAAAAAACACATGGGAAAAAAAATCCCCCTCTAATTAAGCAAATAGAATCAGGATCAATCTGGTTCTTCTGTACATAGGTATCCTAGGGCCTAGAATGTGAACCTATCCATAATTATGTCTAGAGGAATCTTCCTTTTTTGAACAAGAATGATACGCTCAACTAAATCAGAAATATAGACAGTTGTTGGATGAAGACTGAACCCATGTAGAGCAACTAAAATCAGTTGATAAGTGAGAAAAGGTTCTTGAGGATTCAAAATATGTGAGCAACACTCAGGAAAATGATATGTTGTAGGCATGAACAGAAAACCATGAGTGGTAAAATCATCCCCAAGTGTTAGGAGCAACTATCTAGGCGAATGCAGAAAATATTCCTATTTACCAGTTTTGTGAGGAGATGAACATGTGACCAAAAGTAGAGAATCCCTAGGACTATAGAGAGAGAATGCTTGAGATCCATAATATTATATAGATTCAAAAATATCTAATGAATCACATAATAAAATATCAGCAACCTCATAATAGGAAACTAACACCAAAACCCCAGCAGCAATTTTGAAGAAGAATTGTGGTACTTGATTTTTCACACCGAAATTGGTGAGAGAAGCTACAAGCATGACTGAAAGATCTTGGATTTTAAAATTTGAAACAAATAATATCATATTATAAATTAAATCAACTATAAATGGGTGTTGAAATATTGTAACTTCGAAGAATTTTCTTATATGTATCTTTTGTGGTCCCCGATGGTCCTACCGGGAGAACCACTTGTATTATCTTGTACCCCGATGCTTCTAATCGGAAGAACTAATAAGAGTCATGAGGTTGTCCCCTCTATTTGTAAAGGTGGGTCATTAGTACCCAAGTGTGGTTACTTGAGCCTACATGTGTAACTCGAGCCTACATGATTAACTTGAGCCTACATGTCGGATGAGTTAATTCAAGTGAACGGATGAATATAAATAGAGGTGTGGTGCTCCTCATTTGAGACACACACACTCTGACTTGTGTATCACATTAGTGGAGAAGACAATTAGCTGGAGAAGGAGGATCTCCTTGTTGGTTTTATCTTTTATCTTTTGGGGCATCTATATTGAGGAAGCTTTTGCTGGGTTTTTCCCTTCAGGGTTTTCCCAGGATAAATCTTTGTGTTCTCCTTTTGTATGGTTGTGCTTGTCTATATTTTAGTGATCATGTTTATATGCTTTTGTTATGAAATTGAAACAAAATACTAATGATATAGCTTAGCATATGAAAATTTAACATGGTATCAGAGCCACCCTGAAAGAAGACATTGTGCAGCTAAAGAATCTAGGGCTTATTATTTTTGGGGTCTCTATCCATGATCTATTAGAAAAATAATGCTAGAATGAATCTCCATTGAAGGGCACATCTTTCTGTCGAATTGAAATTTGATTCCGAGCATTTTCAGTTTTGGTGCGGAAAATTAGGGCTTTCTACAGAAGAAGAATTTTTTAGTGAGCCCAGGATAGGATTGTTTTCCTCATAAAAGTCGAATTTTAGACAGCTGGATCAAGAAATTTGGTTGGGTGAAACTACGGGAAAGTCAAACCCTACTTTGACCCCGATCTGGAAAAACCCTAAATACTAAAACTACTAAGTTGTGGTACATTTGATATATCCTAAGATTGGTGAAGGCACAAGAGTTGAAAATTTCAGACGTCGAAGCTAAAATCCTGATTTACACTATTTCCAAAATTTGGCCTCATATTCGCTATATTCTATGAGATATGATCCCTCCACGTTAGGGTTCTAGCCTCTTCCAGAATTCATCCCTAAACAGGACACCTGGGGAGAATTGTTGTAGCGTGGGCTAAAGAGGTCCATATGGAATTCCTAAAGATGTTCTTGAAATAGCACAGACTTTAATTTCTATGGTCTGAATTTCCAAACCTGAAGATGAACCAATGACATGTGGCATGCCGTACAACTTCACTATTCTGAACAGTCCTGTAACAGGTCACCTTGGGAAAATGATCATAAATCCCAATTGGTGAAACCAATTATGATGAAACCTATGGTGTTGGATTAGGGACATGTGAGGTTACCTTATTACCAAATTTCATACATATATAATCCGTAATTTCAGAGATATCACCAAAACAGTAACAGGAATTTCTGCAGAAGAAATTGGAAAACTAGGGCTTCCTGTTCTGGGAGCTTCCCTCCACTGTTTTTAGAAAAGGAGTACATTGGACAGATCCATTTGAAGAGATATATATTTATATCCAATCAAATCTGAAATATTCAAGTTTTTGAAAATTAGGGTTTCTCTGACAAACCCTAGATCAGCCAGCTCCAAAAGTAGGATGGACACCTCAAATCGGTAAGATCTAATCTTTTGCTATTTGAATTTGAGGTTCTCATTTCAAAGTGATCTATCACATCAGCTTGATGATAATATTGGTGAAGTTGAAAACTTCCAAGCATGGAAGTATTTGATCTCTCTGAAGAAAATGAATTAGACACCTACATGAGTAGAGAGGTTCCAATTCTAGAGGGAGATGAGCCTCAAAGCCTTACATAAGAAGAACTTGATCAAGGCCAAGAAGATCATTGTTGATTCAATCACGGATCAAATTGTACCACAATTATCTTCCCTAAAGACACCGAATATGTTTGATTCCTTGATCAAGCTATTTGAAGATAAGAACATAATTCAGAAGATGGATTTGAGAAAATAGTTCCAGAATGCATAACATCTTGAAGAAGTAGAAGAAGAAGCAGAGAATGGCCTCCCATGATCATGGGATTCATTCATGTGAGGAATGTGTGCCAAAAGGAAGTGATTACTTTCAATTGACTCTAGGAAGAAGAGAAGAAGAAAGATGGGAGCAAATTGAAGATCAAGCTCTCACCATTCAAAGAATATCCCTCAAGCGATGAGGAATATGAAGAACTCAATTCTTGACGAACCTCTTATCCATCTTATCATTTGGATAAGAAATGATGATTTCATGGATGAAGAAGATGATGAATCAGAATGATCAAGGAGTCTACCCATGAAACAAACAAAATATAAGTATTCAGTTGTCATTTAATGATATTGTTTTGTTATGCATTTGATTATATTCAGTTGATGTGTTGTTTGCATGCATGTGATGGGTAAGTAGCTCATGGTTCTATACAAATATCCATTGTTACTTATCTAGAATGAAACCTATTTGGATTAGTGCACAATCTCAATGATGTCATGGTAGAGATGGAAGGCATATAGAAAGTTTCTGTGAGATATGGATGAATGTTGTATTGGCTAAATAGTTGCATGATGCATAAGAATTTGTCATTATGCATATGTAGTTCTAACCATGCAACTGGTGCATTTGAATTGTAGGAAAGGTCCTGTACAACCTCCTAAAAGAAAATAAGGATGACACTTGTTCTGAAGAACAAGTGATGACAATTCAATAAAAATGAATCTGAAGCTCCCAGGGTCAGAGACACCATGACGAAAGAAAGAGCTTCAAAGAGCGATAGATCCACCTCAAAGGATGAAGACCACCATGGGTATGAGAGATAACTCAAGATGAAGAAAAAAAAAATGCTGTGAAAGAAGCTATGATCAAATAATAACAGTTGATTATGGGGAATGATGTATATGATATCTTCCATATGGATCTACAAGAACAAGTGTACAAAGCAAGAATCGTGATTTTCCTTAGAAAGAATAGACTATGACATGACATACTCTATTGACCAGTATATATCAAGTATAGAATCACCTATACAGAATGAAGAAGGAAGATAATAATCTACTTCAGGGGGAGTGACTATAGAAGATATCTGATTTTGACACGGTATGACATGATGGATAGCTTCCTGATGGATCGAGACTTTACCAAGAGTAAAGTGGGTTCCAACATTAAAAGTTGAATGCATAAGACTAGGATATGTTGATGATCTGACAAGACGAACTCATGGAAGATGTTATGATGATGTTTGGGATATAGTACTCAAACCAGAAATAAAGCATGTGGTATCTTACAAATGGATTTGCAAGATAAAATATGTTGCTGATATAAGTAAGGAAAGACTTGTGGCTAGAGGTTTCTATAAGAAAGAGGGAATTAATTTTGAAGAGAAACTCACTCCAGGAAGAAAGGTACACTTCCTTCAAAACTATGATGGTAGTTGCTTCCATGATGAAGTAAATACAATCCTTCCTTAATGGTATGATTGGGGAAGAGTTTTACATCGAAAGGATTTGAATTTGAAGACAGATGGACTCATATATGTAAGTTGAAGAAGGGCCTCTATGGCATGAAGCAAGCTCCCAGAGCTTGGTATGGAAGTTCCTATCAATTATGGGTTTTACCAAGAGTAAAGCTGATCCTAAACTTTATCTCAAGGTTGTAGAAGATGAACCTGTCATCATGTTATTATATGTGGATGACTTATTCTTGACAGGGAAGGAGAAACAGATCATGGAAAGCAATAAGAAACTAGCAGAAGAATTTGAGATGAAAGACCTTGGGTTAATGCACTATTTCCTAGGTCTGGAATTATGACAAAGTTTAGAAGAAAATATTTCTCAACTAGGGAAAGTATGCGGTAGAGATATTGAAGAGATTAAATATGTTGGAATGCAAAGCCATGGCCACACCCATGGACTCCAACCTAAAGATGTTAGATGATGACTCATCAGAGTTAGTAGATGCGACTCATTACAGATAGATCATTGGGTCATTCGTGTACTTAACAAATACCAGACCAAACATTTGTTTTGCTGTGAACACCTTAAGTCAATATCTTGTTCAACCAAGATGGGTTCACCTAGTAGCTACAAAACATGTGATGAGATATCTGAAAGGGACTATAGACCTTGGTCTATACTATGATGGTAGCCATGACTATAGATTGTATGGCTATATAGATGCAAATTGGGTTGGAAGTATCTCAGATAGGAAAAGCACATCAGGTAGATGCTTTTGTTTGGGGTCTGCTATGAATTCATGGTTTAGCAGGAAACAGTCCAGTGTTTCTCTTAGAACAACATAGCAGATTGCTTTGCTAAGTTGTGAAGCCATATGGCTTCGAAAGCTAATATCAGGTCTCCTTGACCTGAAGATGGATACTAAATTGATTCTATGTGATAACAAGAGTTGTGATAACAGAGAACCCTATGTTTCGTCGTAACACATAGAAATCCGATATTTATACATACAATATAAAGATGCAGATGATGATGTTTCAGTATTCCCATACTAAAGATATAGATTATGCTTTCAGTATTCACATACTGGAGATATAGATGGTGATAGTTCAGTATTCACATACTGAAGATGTAGATGATGATGGTTTACATGGTGATGTGCTGACGAAGCCTCTATCCTGAGTAAAGTTCTAACACTTTTGAGACAAGCTTGGTGTGGTTTGGAAAGACCTTCCTTGAAAGGGGGAGTAGTGATGTTGTAATGGGATTGTATCATCCTGGGACATATGTCCAGAAGTGATCTGGAGACCTCGGTCTTTGAGAATGAAGAGGGATTGTATCATCCTGGGACATATGTCCAGAAGTGATCTAGTGACCTTGGTCATCGAGAATGTAGCAAGATTGTATCATCCTTGAACTTTGGTTCAGAACGGATCCGGTAAACTTTGGTCATTTTGAAGGTGGCAGGATTGTATCATCCTTGGACTTCGGTTTAGAATGGATCTGGTGAATTTTGGTCATCGAGAAGGTGGCAGGATTGTATCATCCTTGGACTTCGGTTCAGAATGGATCCGGTGAACTTCGATCATTGAGAAGGTGGTAAGATTGTATCATCCTTGAACTTTGGTTCAGAACGGATCTGGTGCACTTTGGTCATCGAGAAGGTAGTAGGATTGTATCATCCTTGAACCTCGGTTTAGAATAGATCCAGTGACTTCAGTACTCGAGAACGTGTGTTGATCCCATAATTCCAATAGGAAGGATTGTCTGAGTTCCACAACTGTGTTGATCCCATAATTCTGAAAGGAAGGATCGTCAGTAACTTTGTAAAGACCTAAATCCCATAATTCCAAAAGGAAGGATCATTGAATTGATCCCGTAATTCCAATAGGAAGGATTGTCTGAGTTCCACAGATGTGTTGATCCCGTAATTCTGAAAGGAAGGATCGTTAGTAACTCCGTAAAGACCTAAATCCCATAATTCTGAAAGGAAGGTGTTAGTTTTTCATCACATTAAGCTAGCATTAAGATCTTAGGATCTTTTCACTAAGAGAATAACAATTACAGCAATAAAACATAAGCACATCACAAGAGACAAGAGACACAAATATTTTTCCTCGGGGAAACCATAAAGGAGAAAACCCCGCAACTTCCTCTAAGATAGAATCAACACCAAAACAGTAAGAGATCTCCCAAAATAGCAGTAGTCTTCTGTCTTCTGTCTAGTCCCAAATTTTCCTTCTTCAGTAGTGCGCCACACTTGAGAGAGAAAGTGATGTGATGTACAAGTGATAAATACAGAGACTCTCACTCTATATTTATATTCTTCCGTTCACTTGAATTGCATTTTCACACGTAGGCTCAACCTAACAATTACTACTCGAGCCTACACTTTAATTAGTGTATAATAACTCAAGTGCCTTGAAACTGTGGGGA
The DNA here is from genome assembly GCA_001517045.1 of Pseudotsuga menziesii. Classification (NCBI taxonomy): domain Eukaryota; kingdom Viridiplantae; phylum Streptophyta; class Pinopsida; order Pinales; family Pinaceae; genus Pseudotsuga; species Pseudotsuga menziesii. The sequence goes on from LPNX011084327.1 coordinate 651,286, forward strand.
CTTACTTAATGAATTGATATGACTTGTTTACATTATTAATATTCCCGATCGAAACATCAGGGTATGATCACATGACTCAAATACATAATAGGAACATCCCGGAATAAACATCGGGTTACAATACATAAGATACATAGAAGAATACATTCCGAAGTTACATATACATCAACACTCCCTCTTAACTAGGAAGGTATTCTTTCGACACAATTTTCAGCATTGGTCTTCTTCTTTGTATCAGTTGGATCATCTCGTCTTCAATTCATCATCGTCTTTAAGTCATCTTTGTCTTAAAGTCATCTTCGGATTTGGATCATCTCTCGATGTGAATCATCATCAAACATCATCACTGGATCTGGATCATCTCTCGATGTGAATCATCATCAAACATCATCACTGGATCTGGATCATCATCACTAGACTGGATCTGGATCATCACTCGATCTGGATCATTACTGCTGGATCATCATTACTGGATCTGGATCATCACTCGATCTGGATCAACATTGGTGCTATCTCACGATTCTTCTCGTCACAGGAAGTTCTACAGAGCTAGCCCTTTTTCATGCTAGTTGTAGGCCTACCCTCATGTAGGTCTTCGCCCAGCACTTACATCTGACCTACTCATCAAAAAGGCACACCCAACACTCACATATGATCATATAAGAACCAATCCTATAATCACATCAGAAAGGCCCAACACTCACATTCACCAGCATGATAGGACACACCTACTATCATCTGTGAAATGGCTCAGCACTTACAACCACCAGCATGATAGGACACACCTACTATCATCTATGGAAAGGCACAGCACTCACATCCACCAGTATGGTAGGACACACCTACTACCATCTGTGGAAAGGCTCAGCACTTACAATCACCAGCATGGTAGAACACACCTACTACCATCTGTGAAAAGGCTCTGCACTTACAATCACCAGCATGATAGGACACACCTACTACCATCTATGAAATGGCACTACACTTATAGTCACCAGCATGATAGGACACACCTACTATCATCTGTGAAAAGGCACAACACTCACATCCACCAGCATGATAGGACACACCTACTATCATCTGTGGAAAGGCTCAGCACTTACATCCATCCAGGAGGGAACACATCCTGCTCACAATGATGGAAGGGCATGCACTCATATCTGATCATGAGGGAACACATCCCAGCAATCATATCAGAATGGCCCCCAGTCCTCGACTGAGCTACCTGGTAACTGATCAGGCACCTCCATTCTCCTAGAGAATGGCAATTGCCCTTACATCCGACCTGCTCGTCGAAATGGCAAACACTCACATCTGACATGGAAGGAACTTAATCCTTTAGCCATGAACAGAATGGTTCATCCCTTACATCTGATCAAGTGGGAACACATCCCTCTATCACATCAAAATGGATACTCAGTCCTACACTGAGTGATCCTGGTAACTAACCAGGTGCCTCCATTCCTAGAATGGCAATTTCCCTTACATCTGTCCTGCTCGACAGAATGGCCAGCACTCATATCTGACATGGAAGGGAGAAACTCTCTCACCATGACAGAATGGCTCAGCCCTTACATCTGACCATGGAAGGAACCAATCCTCTCACCATGTCAGAATGGCTATGGGTCTCATCACTTTCTTTGGGAGGAAGCCTTGATCTGGAGAACACCAAGTCTCTCTCTGAAGTACTCGAACTTCATCCTAGCCAATGGCTTCGTCAATGCATCAGCTATCTGTTCCTCCATCGTAACATACAGGAGCTTCACTGCTCCTTTCTACACCATATCCCTGACATAGTGATACTTGATCTCGATATGCTTCGACCTGTCATGAAACACTGGATTCTTTGACAACTTCATGCAACTCTGGTTGTCACAATGTATACAAGTAGCATCTAACTGGAGATCAAATATATCAAACAGTAGTTTTCACAACCATACTGCCTCACAAGTAGCTAAACAAGCTACGACATACTCAGCTTTAGCTGTACTCAGTGCCACACATGATTGCTTCCTGCTAAACCAAGAGATCACACCTGATCCCATACTAAAGCAACACCCTGAAGTACTCTTTCTGTCGATGGCACTTCCTGACCAATCTGAATCAACATAACCCTCCAGGTTAATCTTCTGATTGGCATCATACTTGAGTCCATAATCAATTGTACCCCTCCATGCTTTGCAACCATCAGGTGAACATGTCTCAATGTGTTCACAGCAAGGAAAGTATCTAGTCTCAGGTACATCAAGGACCCAATCATCTGACGATACATCGTAGAATCAACCGTCTCTGATGAAGCATCACTTAACAGCTTCATGTTCGATGCCATAGGTGTGGCCATAGTCTTGCAGTCCATCATCCCAAACCTCTTCAGGATCTCTACTGCATACTTCCCTTGTCCAAGGAATATTCCATCCACACTCTGCCAGACCACCATACCTAGAACAATAGTGCATCGACACATAACAGGAGCATCACTGGTCTTCCATCTTCAAACTTGAAACAAAGGTTGGAATCCGCTTTACTCTTAGTAAAGCATAGAGTCATCAATAATCTACCCATCCTGTCGTATCATGTTGAACCTCAAGATATTCTGTAGTCACTCCCTCTGAAGCGGAGCATCATACTCGCTCTGTCTTCTGTACTCTATGCACTGAAACATTATGTACCGGAGTGACAAGTAGCTTCCTATGCATCTAGTGTATAGGCTTGCATCTTCAACCTTGTAGCAAATTTTAATATCTTCATCAATCTCATCATGTATGTGTCTCAACTCTTACTGGCTACAAATGTCTCTTTGTAGTCTAGGCCTTCCTTTCGTGAGAAGCCTCATGCTACAAATATTGCTTTGTATCCCACGATGTTTCCATCTATTGCATGATGGAGCTACGAACTTCTCTTCATGTATTGATACTGCATCCTAGACATCATTCTTCTTGAACTGAT
>LPNX011084327.1:654434-672137 GCA_001517045.1 Pseudotsuga menziesii
ATTGATCTTCTTCTTCTTCTTGAAGTCTGCTGAAATGTAATCACTTCCTTCTAGAACACATTCTTTGAATGAATGAATTCCACGATCCTGGGAGGCCATTCAAGGTGGCCATCACCACTTATGCATTCTTCACTACTTCAAGTTGTTCTTGATTTGAGAGACTCTTATGACTGCATGGTCTCTACATTCTGGATCTTCACATTCTTCAACTGGTTTCTTTAGGTCATATTCTAATTTTTGTTCTTCCCTTCAAATAGCTTGAAATTATGGAAGACCTTCAATAGCTTTGCTTGCAATAGGTAGTGCTCTATAATGCACATGTGCAAGCCTTCTATGCCAAATCTCATTTGGCTCTACTATGTCATGGATCAAGGCTTGTTCTGGATGGACCTTCAATTTGTACAAGCCTCCTTCTTATTCTCCAATCACTACCGCATCATCGATAGTCTTTTCTTTTGGTCACATGATGACTTGACCATCTATGAATGCAACCCGCATTCCTTTTGTATCAATGCTGAAATGGAGAGAAGGTTCTTCTTGAGTCCTGGAACAAACAATACTTCTTTCATTGTTAGAGACTTACCAGAGTCTAGCTTGTATGAAGATTCCCCACTACCTTTTATTGGATATTGGTAGTCATCTCCTAGTTTCACCTTGTGAGGTGATTCATGTTCTGACAGTCTTACAAAAGATTCCTTGAATCCCGTCATATGTTTGGAGGCCCCACTGTCTATAATCCAATCATCACTACCATGAGTAATGTTACCTGTGAGGGCTGATATCAGAACATATTCATCCTTGCTTAAAGAATCTTCACTTTCATATCTGGATTTCTTCTTGGTTGGTTCATCATCCTCTGCAACATGAGCATGATGTCTTCTTTTGTTTCCTTTCTTCTTATGAGAGTGGCCCTTGTTCTTAGGGAATTCTTTTGCAAAGTGTCCTCTTTCATCACATGTATAACATCTTATTTTAGATAAATCTCTTCTAAAGTTGTATTTATGATGAGGATCCTTACCTTTGGAGTAATGAGGTTTTCTTCTTCCCTTCTTGGAATGAACTGTAAGAGCTTGGTCTTCACTTCCCATCTTCTCTTCTCGAGCTGCTATCCGTGCTTCTTCTTGAGAAAATTCTTCCCATAGTCTGATGAATTTTATCAGTTTATTTCTCGCACAAATTCCTTGGATAAAAGCATCCCATGACCTATGGAGGCCATTCAAGGTAGTCATCACCATCTCGGCGTTCTCCACTTCTTCATCAACAGCTTCTAGTTGCTCTTTGATTTGAGAAACTCTTGTGAAGTAAGACTGGATGGTTTCTGCATTCTGAATCTTTACATTCTTCAGTTGGTTCCTTAGGGTCATCTTCCGATTGATGTTCTTTCCTTCAAACAATTTAGTTAGGGCATCAAACATAGCTTTAGGTGTCTTGAGAGAGGACACCTGAGGGATAAGATGATCCTTGATATAATCAGCAATTATCCTCTTTTCCATACCCATCTTCTTCTTATTCAAGGCTTTTGCCTCATCTCCCTCTGGAACTGGAACCTCCTCATGAATGTAGGAGTCTAATTCATTATCTTCCAGGACCAGGGAGATCCTATACTTCCAAGCTTGGAAGTTATCAGCTCCCTCAATCTTTTCATCAAGCTTGGTATGTTGAGACATCTTTCAAATAAGAACCTTAAATGGAAATACAAAAGATTAGTTCTTGCCGATTTGAGGTGTCCGTCCTTATCCCAGAGTTCGTTGATCTAGGGTTTGTCGTAGAAACCCTAAATTTCAAAATTTGGAAAATTTCAGATCTTATTGGACAAACAGATAGATCTCTTCAAATGGAGCTGTCCAATGTACTCCTTTTCTGAAAACAGTGGAGGGAAGCTCCCAAAACAGGAAGCCCTAATTTTCTGATTTCTTCTGCAGAAATTCCTGTTACTGTTTCTGTGATATATCCAAAATTACTGATCCTATGTGTCTGACATTTCTCACTGAGGTAACCTCGCATGTACCTGATCCATCACTGTAGTTTTCATCAGAATTGGTTTCACCATTTGGGATTTATGATCCTTTTCTTAAGGTGACCTGTTACAGGACTGTTCAGAACAGCGAAGTTGTACGGCATGCCACGTGTCACTGGTTCATATTCTGAGTCTGATATTCGGATCACCAAAATTAAAGTCCGTTCCCTTTATATAAAATCTTCAGGAATTCCATTTGGACCTCTGTAGCTCAATATATTTCAGATCTCCCCAGATGTCCTGTTTAGGGATGAATTCTGGAAGAGGCTGGAACCCTAACTTGGAGAGATCATATCTCCTGGAGTACAGAGAATATGAGACTGATTTTTGGAAATAGGATTCAGAAGTATTTTATATCAGGTCCCTACAATTTTCAGCTTCTTAGACTTCTCCAATATCGGAATATAGCGACTGTACCAAAACTTAGCAGTTTTAGTGTTTAGGGTTTCTCCTAGCTCTAGGTCAAACTAGGGTTTGACTTTCTTGGAGTTTCACCCAACCAAATTTCTTGATCCAGGTCTCTAAACTTCGGTTTTGGTGAGGAGAAAAATCCTAGCATAATTTTTCTGAAAATATGTGGAGGAAGATCCACAAACTAGGAAGCCCTAGTTTCTGCAGCTGCACAATGTCTTCTTCTCAGGTTAGCTCTGATACCATGTTAGTTTTTCATCACATTAAGCTAGCATTAATATCTTAGGATATTTTCACTGAGAGAATAACAAGTACAGAAATAAAACATAAGCACATCACAAGAGACAAGAGATGCAAAGAGTTTTCCTTGGGGAAACCATAAAGGAGAAAACCCCGCAACTTCCTCTAAGATAGAATCAACACCAAAACAGTAAGAGATATACCAAAACAGCAATAGTCTTCTGTCTTCTGTCTAGTCCCAAAATTTCCTTCTTCAGTAGTGAGCCACACTTGAGAGAGAAAGTGATGTGATGTACAAGTAATAAATAGAGAGACTCTCACTCTCTATTTATATTCTTCCGTTCACTTGAATTGCATTTTCACATGTAGGCTCAACCTAACAATTACTAATCGAGACTACACCTTAATTAGTGTATAATAACTCAAGTTCCCTGAAACTGTGGGGACTTACCTAATGACTTGATATGACTTGTTTACACTATTAATCTTCCTGATCGAAACATCGGGGTATGATCACATGACTCAAATACATAATAGGAACATCCCGGAATAAACATCGGGTTACAATACATAAGATACATAGAAGAATACATTCCGAAGTTACATATACATCAACAGAAGGATCGTTGGTAGCTCCGTAAAGACTTGATCCGGTAATTCCAATAGGAAGGATTGTCTAAGTTCCACAGATGTGTTGATCCCGTAATTCCAATAGGAAGGATTTTTTGAGTTCCACAAATGTGTTGATTTCGTAATTTCGAAAGGAAGGATCGTTAGCAACTCCGTAAAGACCTAAATCCCATAATTCCGAAAGGAAGGATCGTTAGTAGCTCCGTAAAGACTTGATCCCGTAATTTTGAAAGGAAGGATCATCTAAGCTCCACAAATGTGTTGATCCTGTAATTTCTAAACGAAGGATCGTTAGTAACTCCGTAAAGACCTAAATCCCGTAATTCCGACAGGAAGGATCGTCTGAGTACCAGAGACATGTTGATCCCGTAATTCTGAAAGGAAGGATCATGTTGATGTTTTGATGATGATGATGTTGATGTTTTGATGATAATGATTTTATGATGATGATGATGTACTGATTGAAAGATCAAAGTGTGATGATGATGATATTTTGATGTTTTGATGATGTTGAATGTTTTGATCATAATGATGTTTTGATGATGTTGGTGTTTTCATGATGATGATGATGTACTTATCAAAATATCAGAGTATGATGATGATGTATTGATCGAATGATCAAGAGTATGATGATGATGATGTACTAATCAAAAGATCTGAGTGTGACAATGATGATGATCAGTATGTGATGATGACGACATACTGATCAAAAGATCAGAATATGATGATGATGATTCTATTCGAGAGTTGAAGTATGATTATGGTGCTGATCACGATGTTACTAAGCAGAATGTGATGATGTTGCTGATCGAAAGGTCAAAATGCTGAAGATGTCTTTGCTGATCGAAAGATCAAAGTGCTGAAGATATTGCTGATCAAAATGCTGAAGATATTGGTGATGATCGAAAGGTCAAAGTGTTGAAGATGTTGCTGAAAATGTTGCTGATCGAAAGGTCAAAGTGCCAAAGATGTTGCTGATTGAAAGGTCAAAGTGCTGAAGATGTTGCTGCTGATCGAAAGGTCTAAGTGCTGAAGATGTTGCTGATCGAAAGATCAAAGTGTTGAAGATGTTGCTGATCAAAAGGTCAAAAGATGCTGATGTTGATTAAAGAGTTGCTGTCATCAAATATTGAAGACAAAGACTATATGATGTTGAAAAGCTTCCAATGATTTATAGATGTGTTACCCTGATGATGTTGATGATGTCCTCTCCTACTATTGTTTTTGTTGATGTTGTTCTAGAATACCCTTTTCGTTAAGGGGGAGTGTTGAAATATTGTAACTTCGAAGAATATTCTATATGTATCTTTTGTGGTCCTCGATGGTCCTACCAAGAGAACCACTTGTATTATCTTGTACCCTGATGCTTCTAATCAGAAGAACTAATAAGAGTCATGAGGTTGTCCCCTCTATTTGTAAAGGTGGGTCATTAGCACCCCAGTGTGGTTACTTGAGCCTACATGTGTAACTCAAGCCTACATGATTAACTCGAGCCTACATGTCAGATGAGTTAATTCAAGTGAATGGATGAATATAAATAGAGTTGTGGTGCTCCTCATTTGAGACACACACACTCTCACTTGTGTAGCGCATTAGTGGAGAAGAGAAGTAGCTGGAGAAGGAGGAGGATCAAGCTTTGATATCCTTGTTGGTTTTATCTTTTATCTTTTGGGGCATCTATATTGAGGAATCTTTTGCTGGGTTTTTCCCTTTAGGGTTTTCCCAGGATAAATCTTTGTGTTCTCCTTTTGTATGGTTGTGCTTGTCTATCTTTCAGTGATCCTGTTTATATGCTTTTGTTATGAAATCGAAATGAAATACTAATGATATAGCTTAGCATATGAAAATTTAACAATGGGTTCATATCAGATCCAAAAATGTGAAATGAAATCAAATCCTCATCAACAGTTTTGAAGGAGACTTGCGGTACTTTTTCTTCACAAAATTAATGAGAACAGCTACAAGCAGCACTGGAAGCTTATGAACCTGAAATATTGAACCAAGAAATATCAGATCAGATCTAAATAATATCATATCATATCCAATAAGGTTCATATCATATCCAAGAGTATGCTCCACCGAGACAGTAGATGCATAATTTTCTTCTTCTTCAAAATTTTGAATTTTGGTGCATGCAATCCTGTAGGAATTTGCTAGAAGATCTAGATCATGGGGAGTGAATGGATCACTCTGGTAATCTGATATTTCTTCCAAAATATCCAATTTATTACATATTTTCAAACCATAAGCAACATTAGAGGGATAAAAATCAAATTTCTCTTCACTTTCGGAAGCAATTACTGGCAAATTTTGCACAGAATTCAAAGAAAAATCACTGGAGGAGGATTTTGCTTCTTTTTCATCTTGAACAACTTCAGAAAAGAGAGTAGAGGCTGAGAATTTTGGATCAGGAACTATTATGGTGCTGGATGTGCTCTCCAAAGTGATATTATGATCCTCATTAATCTTTCCAAAGGTTATGTCCAATCTTGTCCAGAGTTCCTTTGGGTCTGGAATAGATCTAATGAGGTAGCGAAAGCTAGGAGAAAGAGCCAGTGTAATTGTTCCAAAATCTGCACCACATTCATTAAGCCAGTCATTTTCACAAAAAAAACTCTTCACTGAGTGCAATAGATAGCCCATAGAGACCTCGTCTCATCAGAGATGCAATCATCTTATTCTTCCATTCTGAATAGTTTGTGAATAGGGTGATAAGAGGAACTGATGAATCCATTCAAAGTTGTACTTGCAATTACACAAAAATCCAAAGTAAGGTCTGACAGCCTGCACATTTTAGGTTTTCATCACACCCAACATAGTTGATCAAGCAAGATTGATCAATAATTCCTTAACTTGGGGTATTAAGTGGTAAACCTGCAACTTATGGTGCAGTGCTAGAAGGAGAAAATTTTATCAAAAAAATGATTCAGCAGGAGATATAAGGAGGAGAAGTGCCTTATCCACCAAGGATCTGATACCATATTAAGTTGAGCACATAGATCTATGGACAAACACACAACTCACAAGATAGATCACACAATTTACTCAACAATTGAAGAATGAAACAGTGCAAAAATGTCTAGCAACTATGAATGCTTTCATTAATCAAAAAGTAATTAGATGATAAATTACAATATAATACAATGGTTAAATAGCCACATGCAATTCGAATCCACATAAGGAAATTCGAATTGATTAGAATCTACTTGACAGTGGGTAACTAAGACCTTGTCTAAATCATTATCGGAGGACTCAATAGTTAACTGACCTTCTCTAAACCATTATCAGAGTTCATCGAAGTTCTAAAACATAACTCAAGTGTCTAATTCAGTGTTAAATAAGGCTAACTAATTGTGGTAGGTGAGGAATGTGCCTCTCGTTCATGCAACCAAGCAAATCTACTGCTAACTGAATGTAGAGGACTAGAACTAAATGTAATTGACTCCTAACTTAGCCTGACTAGTCACTAACTGAACTCAACTAATGAAGGTTGGTGTCAGCACTCCCATTGGCTCCTAAATTGTAGGGATTGATATAGGAGGCTCCTAAACTAATGCATGCAAGTGAAAAAAGTGGTAGTAGGCCTCAATTAGTGTTCCTCGCACTTTAATAACTGGAAAATGTACCCCAATTAGGCCAAGTGGACCCAATGGTGCTAGTGACTAAAACTAGACTGGAAGTACTCTCGATTTAGACATGACTCCTGATTTAGACATATGACCAAATTGGACAAGGGAGGATTAATAATACTAACATGATACTGCAGATTATGCAAAAATATGTGATGTTTTCCAAAGGACGGGGAATCCATAACGCTGAGATGGGATGTTGTTAGTACCTCGAGTAATGCTACAACACTTTAATAAGTGGGAAGTGGATTTTGTGGGACCCATCAGTCCACCAAGAAAAAGGATGAGTGCATGATATATCATCACGGTGACATATTATCTCACTAGATGGGTGGAAGAAACACCATTGACAGATTGCACCTCTATGACTACAGAAAGGCTCCTATTCGACAATGTTGTCACTCGGTTTGGTTGTCCGAAGATATTGATGAGCAATCAGGGGAATGACTTTATCACTCTCACTATCAGCGCCATTATAAAGGAGTTCAAGATTCAGCACAAGAAGAGAAATCCCTATCATATGCAAGCTAATGTAACAATGGAGGAATTCAATAAGGTATTGTAGCATGCGCACACCAAGGTCTGTAATGGAAGCCCCGATGATTAGGACTTGAATATTCCTATGGTATTATGGGCCTATCAAACCACCTACAAACATTTGATAGGGAATACATCATTCAAATTAGTATATCACCAAGAAGTAGTGATGCCAATGGAATATATTGTTCCCAACCTTTGCATTGCAGCGACGACAGGCATGAATGGCGAAGTAACGCTGGAAGAATGCTTGACGTAGTTGCTGGAGCTTGAAAGATCAGTTTATTGCAAGATTTCACCAATAAGTTGAAAAGGATCTCCATAAGGCATGGAATGATAGACACATAAAATCCAAGTAAATCCATCAAGGATATATGGTTCTTCTCTATGACAACAAGTTCATAAAGCATCCTGCTAAGTTACAAATGCATTGGTTAGGGCCTTATGTCATTCATTTCTTTACTAACAAAGGTGTGGTACAACTACGGCAGCTAGATGGAGTAGTGCTACCTAAGTTAGTGAATGGAAGCAAGCTAAATCCCTACTGGGATAGCCAGGTGCAACGTGATGCCTAAGGCACTACGTGAAAAATAAAAAGAAAAAAATTCATGGCACGGAAGGTCACATCGAAAGGAAAGATGTCAGAGTCATAGTAGGGAAGCAGTTTGGCGACATCCACGAGGATGTGATACATTCAAATTGTGAAATTAATGAAGCAATTAAACCAGATGGGCAACAACTTATCTAGACGGGACATGCATTTATGGGGAATCGGACCATTAGATCGGAAGGATCGGCGACGGATTCAGTCGATCGTTGGAATTTTTGGTCATGATGATTAGAAATATTTCACACATGTTACTCCAAGTTTTAAGAATCGACATGGGTGAGTTGGATGAACCATTGTGATTGTTGATCTGACTAAAGCACCGAGCGTAGCTGAGAATAGTTGTGAGCAAGAGTGTGACAGAGTTGTAGCGATGGCCTAATTTATATAGAGTGTTAGTATTCATGAATCCCCTCTAATCATGACACCAATTGTGGAAGATGTTCCCAATATACAGTAAGAACTTCCATGAGTTGTCCAAAAGAAGAGGTTTGCATAGCATCCCAAGTCACCATGGCAGAATAAGAAAACAGCCAGAAGTTCTAGCATGATTGAAGTCAAAGAAGAATCCGAGGATGGACCTTCAACAACTAGAGGAGAGGATTCTACAACTAGAAAGGGTGTCACTATCGATGACATCCTCTCATTTATTCTACCCAAGAAAGCGAGTGTGACACAACTAAAACTATATAAGAATCAATGGTATCCTATAAATATGCTCTTGATGCCACAAGGAATGCACATCGCACTCAACATTATGCTCTTTTTGACAAAAAATGTCCTATAGAGATCATGACCTATTGACCTATGCAAAATGTACAACCGATCCATTCGAGTCACAAGAGAAAGGAGATGGAGGACCCATTATTCGAGTGCCATAGCAGTGGGCCATGGTGTTGTAGTGGTGGGAGCTATTAGGCTTGACACATATTCCACATTTTGGTCACCTGATATAGGCCAACTCCTGCATAAATCAGCTATTGGCTTGTTTCCATGGAATCTATTTATGGCTCGACACTAAAGTCCTAGTAACCATTGAGTTAATTTCACAAGTTACAGGGTTTCTTAGGATTGTTGCAATACTTCCAAGGAAAGGACAACAAAAAGCAATTGGTGAACAAATTAAATAAGAAATATGATTTTTTCTGATACAAGAGGGATTATGTCATTAGCACAATCAATGACAGAGTTGTTCGGGTCACAACAAAATTATTGGAGATGAAAATGGTTAGAAAAAACCGACTGAACCAATGTATTTCTAGGGTCATTGCATGTGCAGAGCTGTGCACAGAAGGTGTACAAATAAAATTGTCACTCTTTTTGTTAAATTAGTTGAAAGAGGACACTATGCTTGTTCAAGAAGGTAAGCACCCCTTCACTTATTTGTGGTTGCTGATTTTAATTGCTCTAGTTATATGGATGGAGCCCAAATATTATCAAGGAATTGATGTCGAAGTTGCCCAAGAATGCAAGGGTGCAAGATATCAGAATTTGTGGTATTTTAATGATAGGGAGCCCCTGATTGATTGCATGATTTAGTTCTATATTTACTAGGATGTGTTTCATTATGTAGCAATGAAGGCTCCACATATGACAGAGGGAGAAGGAACAAGATACTGGAGTATGACACCATTTGCAATGGGCCCACACCCCATTTACATTCAAGAACATAGGGATACTAAAAAGCAATGGATTAATACCTTGTACAAGTTGACAGATGATGAGGTAGACTCCATCATTGGAGATTAGTCTGCTGAGTGGAATTTCCCAATGATTTTAAGGATTTTTCAGATACTAAGGCATGTCCCCCATTTGATGTACAGGTAGAGAAAGTGCATACATAGGAAAGTGACAAGGAACAAAAAAAGGATTCATCCAAGAGTCTGACTGCTTCTGAGGCTGAAATAATATTTTAGGAAGGAAGAATGAAGAGGAGACATGATCAGGGTGAAGGTAGCAGCACCAGAAGAATGGCGGAGGATCAGGTTGATCGCATCATATCCGTGATCACAACTGCAAATAGCACAAGAAAGGAGCAGCTGAAAGACCATTTAACTAGGTTATTTCACCAGGTTAAAGATTTATGAGCTACTTTGACAAATGAAGTGTTAAAAAAGGTGTCACAAGCTGATGTAACACAAAGAACAGCAAAGATCACTACAAGAAAAAGGGTATGTATTGTACAAATTCCACCACAGTCACTAGAGTCGGGTAGCAAGGAAGTTGACGCCTTAGTACACTAGTTTGACACTTTTATCTTGTATCTCAATGAGTTTCCTACCCATGTTCTTTCTAGATTGCATAAGACTGCGAGCCAAGAGCTCGTCGATCGCAAGGCCATTTTCTGTGATCACCTTGCTAAATCGCAGGAACAAGTAGCAGCGGCAAAAGAAGAAATCAAACACATGAGACAAGTGTAGGATGCAAATTCAAGGGGTAAGGAAAAAGATTTGGATGAGAGAGAGCTACTGGAAAAATCTATTTCAGTCACATGTCAGGATATCCCTGACATCAAAGAAGAAATGTTCATAGAGGAAAAGATTCTACGCCTTGGATAAATCATCATGGGTTTCTTGTGGGAAAACAAGGAATTGCAAGCGCGAGAAGTTCCAAGTACACCAAAAAAACAACTCATTGCACAAAAAGGATAGATTGAGGATGCAGTGACACAAGTTTAAGACTATGAGAAGATGGCCAAGATGTTGGAAGAAAAAATCACACAATTTTGGATGATTTTGGTTCAAGATAAGAAGCTACAACAACTAAGTGCGCAACTCCATGAAGCAGATTCCTAGTTAATAGCAATGCGAGCATCACTTAAGACGATGCCACCAATGGTGCAAGTAAGCAAAGATGTGGAGTTGAAGACACTGCAGGAGAGAGCCAGCAAAGCAAGGGAGTGACATCAACATCGAACAATGCAGCTGAATGAATTCCAGGACATCATTGAGCAACTGGCAATGAAGGCTTTCCAAGAACTACAAGTTATTTATGAGGGCCGCAAGCAAGTGGCTAAAAAGGGGACAGAGCATCCGATGGTGTAGGATGGAGATGATTGCGTAGATATTTGTACATGGGAAAAAGATGTAGTTGATATAGTGAAAAAGGAATACGATGAATTCAAGTTCCATATCAACACTTGTACGATTTCTGTTGATGTGGCTCATGGGAGACCCACAAGATTGTGTTAGGGGCTTGTTGGCAAGAAGTTTGATGTGCATGGTGGGATAGCGGCTGCGCAAGAAAAATATGTCGACAATAGTTGGATTGGGTGCATTTTTTTACTTTTTCTCTGAGTTAGTTAGGTAGTTGGTTCTATGTGGACCATTTTGTAAAGGCGTAATCCTATATACATACTTAGGAGTGTAGTAGAAGGATATCAATCAATCCATTGTCAAAGAGATTATTTTTTTTGGCATCATGTGAATTGGGATCATCGTATGTTGTATCTTGCAAACTGTTCTATTGAGGTTATCAACCTGGAGATGTATTTTAGAAACATGTTTTGACCTGCAAAGTAATATGACATGGGATGATGATGTTAGAAAATTTGTGTCTTGGTCTATGATCTTATGTTTGCAATTTTTATGGTTTAAATGATGCGATATGAATGAATAAATGTCATAATATGATTTATTTTTATGAATGATGAGATTCCTTTGCATAATGAATGAATTCATACTTGTCGATATCTTTTTGGAATGAATAAGATGATGTGATGACTAATATGATGTGAATGGATTTTTATGTGACTGAATATGAATAATTGATGCTAAAACCCTCATATGGATCTTTGGTTAACACTGCGACAAAGAGTAAATAAGTGCACAAGTCCTCCTCTTTCCTGTGGAAATGTGGTTCCTTCAGCCCTCCCTCAAGTATCTCGGGTGAGATTGCATCTGCTTTGTAGGTGTTGTTAGGTAGGGTGAAATCTATATGGGTCGATGTTTAGGGATTCACATTTAAGAGGGGTGTCGACAGAGTGTGAACCCCCATCAAAATATCTGTGTCAACAAATGATGATGATGTTTAATGATGACGATGTTATGTGATGATGATTTTCCATGATGATGATGTTTCATGGTGATTATGTTCCATGAGGATGATTTTCCCTGATGATAATGATGATCCACGATGATGATGTTCCATGATGATGACCCATGATGATGATGATGATCCATGACGATGTTCCATGATGATGACCCATGCCAATGTTCCATGACGATGATCCATGAATATGCTACATGATGATTGTTATAGCATCATACCACCTAGTACCATGGTCACATACACTGAGGACACACTTTCATTTTCTTTGTACTTTTGTTATATGGTCCAAACCTTGGTTATGCTGGTCTAGGAAGGTATTTGGGGGTTTTGGATTCATTAATGCACCCAAGTGACCACATTTGATCATTGAAGAGACTCATGCACCCTCATTAATTTCATTTTATTCCTTAGGGTTCTCTCACTTCTTAAAATAGGGAATTGGTTTGACAAGAGGCACCCATGCATAGTATTTTAGTGATTTTGGCACTTTTGGACCATTTATTGCTTCCTAGAGCCACTTTCACTCACCCATGCACTCTAACACACCTATCCTACCATGCTTCACCCACATTTATATGGTCATGTGTGACCATTTGAGGTGGTTTGTGAGCTCATTGGTCCACCTAGAGGGGTTTGAGGTCAAACCTAATCCTGCCACATGTATCCCTCCAATTTTCTTCCAAAGGATAACTATTTTCACCTATTCTATTATAAACATGTTCCATACTTATTAATGTTTGACAGTAATATAAATTTCAGTTATTGGCACTATGTCAGTGTCAATTTTTCTCTTTTCATTGGTTTTCTGCATAGTTTGTGAAATTCTTGAGTTGTGAGGATTATATTTGCTCCTAGATATTGATATGAATCATATTTTCACATGGTGTTAGAGTTATTTGGACATACAAGTCGAATTCAAAGAGTTTGAGTTGCAATCTAGGGCCTCCTCTAGAAACATTCGAGTGTTTGTAGTGTAGGTTGTTCTAGTGTCTTTGTCACTCAGTGGGAAAGCACAAATGGAGCAGAGTCATGTCTTACTTACCCCATTCAATTATTTTGAATGGAAGGATGAAATGGTGATCTAGTTGAGGTCAAAATGCCTCTACAAAGTAACCATGGGGACTGAGAATGAGCTCAACTCTACTATGGAAAAATCCATCTATTTCAACAGGTTAGATGAGGCATTCAGGATGCTTTGTCTCACTATTTCGAGAGATATTTTATTTTGTGTAGAGATATTGGAAACCTCCAACGAGGTGTGGCTCAATATCTAGTCACTATTCAGGAATATTGATGAGATGAGAGGACACAAACTTGGAAATGAATTTTTAACATTGAGCCCAACTCACTTTGAGATGATCCAGGATTTCTTCACAAAGTTCAAATCCTTGGTACTCCAGCTGAAATAGTGTGGAATCAGGAAGAAATAAGAGAAATTGATCTTGTCTATTCTTTCAAATCTAGGCCCCAAGTATGTTGTGTTTGTCTCCACTTTCACTCAGGAAAGTTGATAGTTCGAAATTGGAGAATTCCTACCCTGACATACTTCATGGAGTGTTTGAATCAAGAACATGGCAGGTTGGTGAAAATGGGTACCATAAAATCCACCAAGGATCAATCCCTTGCTATTGTTGTTTTGAATCAATCCAAATGAAATGCGAAACCCAAATATTTGAAGCAGCAAGAGAAGAAGAAGCAGGAGAATCCCAAATATTCAGATGAGGGTTCGAATCCTAGAAAGGACAAAGATAAAAAGAAGCAAGAGAAGAGAAAATGCACTTATTGTCACAAAGGTTGGCATCCATAGAGTGCATTCATGAATAAAACCATTGACATGATGGCACAAATACTTGAGAAGAATAACATCCCCCTGCTAGAAGGTGCAACGAAGAAACAGGGAGGTTCAAGTTCATAAAACAAAGATAGATTCGATGCACTAGTTGATGGATCTTATGGATATTCCTCCTTCATCATAGATTCAGGTGTTTCAAGGCACATGGATTCCATAGAAGACTCCTTATTATTAATATGTCACAGTAATATAGGGACTAAAACACATTCTCATAAGATATATCAGACAATTAAGCATGAAAATGGCATAATGGTGCTGCAATAGGAGTATAATCTCTGTATAATCAATAATGAATGAGTAATACAATACAATGTTCATGCAAGGTGCATGAATTCCATGACAATTTGAATACTCAAGGAGGTCATTCGAATTGAATGGATGTGTGTAGCTTAACTGAATGTCGGCCACAATCGGCACACATAGTTAACCACCAAGCTAATCAATAACTGACTCTCAACTAAGTCCTAACTAAATCGGAGTGCAATAGATGACTGAGTCTAACTGAAAGTGACTCATCACATGTAACTACATGTCCAACTAAAGGAGGTAGAACATCCATAGCTCCAAGTAGCTCCGATGGACTTGATTGAAGTAAACATGACATTAGAAGTGGTTGTAGGCGCATATGTTAGCTCTAGTTCATAAATAATGACAAAAAATAATCAAATAATGAATGGAGGTGCCTTCACAACTCAGCTTAAGTGATTGTAACAATCAGTTAGCAATTAGGTGCATTTATGACACTCAGATCACCCCATAAATTCTCCCTGTTTGAAGGAGGAATCCTAGTTAGCCTCCTCGGATGAAGGAGAAGGCTTAGTTGGCCTCCTTGATTGAAGGAGGGCATGGGTGAGCTCATGCTGATGTCATAGTGTGATCATCTAATGCCAAGTAAGTCAATTAAACTTAGGATAGTGGGTAAATAGGCCAAAATTGACTAAATAGTGTGCATGTTGGGTAAATGACTCCAACGCCCCCCCTTAAGCTATACTCAGGAGGAGTAAAAAAAATGCATGAAATGCTAGGGCCCTGACAACAAATGCCATAGGTCACCCTATACAATAATGTAACTCAAACAATGCTCAAAAATAAATCTAAGTGAGGAAAGAGGGAAAACCTAGTGGGAAACCCCCCCCCCCCCCCACACGCTAAACACTGGAGAAGCAATATGATCACCTTGATGAACTCACCCCCAATAGTGAACGAAGGTAAGTGAAATTCTTCTCTAAAAATATCTTGGTCAAGATGTCAGCAATCTGCTCATCAGTAGGGCAGTATTACAGAACGATGGTCATGTCATGCACCAATTCCATGATATAGTGCATGTGTATCTCTACATGCTTGGTCCTCTGGCTGTTAACTGGATCTATGGAGATCTTAATAGCACTTTTATTGTCACAAAAGAGGACATTGGACAAAGTACTACCAAAATCAAACTCTGAAAGAATGCCTTGCAACCAAACAACTTAGATACAAGCATTCACCGCTCCTCGGTACTCGGCCTCCACTGAAGACAATGCAATGGCGCCACCACCAAACCAAAAAATGGGGCCACCTACAAACATGAATACATATCCAAAGTATACTTTTGATCAATAGAATCTCCCTCCCAATCTGAATCTGTGTAACCAGCCAACTCTAGCTCAGAGTCTGCAGCATAGTGAATGTTGTAGGTCTTGGTGCCCTGAATATACTTGAGGATCCTCTTGGATGGCTTCCAATAAATATCATGATGATTTTGCATGTATATTTATACAACATTCACATCATAACATATATCATGTGAAGAATGATTCAAGTAAAGCAAGCTACCAATCAGTTGGCGGTAGATTGTGCAATCCATGGGTGGAGTGATTTTTCCTTCTTCAAGGCTGATCCCTGAAAGGAAAGGGAATGGAGCAGCCTTAAATTCAGCCATGTTAAAATTAAATAACAGGTCTGATATGTATTTTTACTGATTGACCATTATCCCATCATAATTGTGTGTAATTTCAAGCCCCGGAAATTGCTTCAAGAGCCCCAAATCGCTCATCTCAAATGCATCATGGAGGGAAAGTTTTATGACTGAAATGGAAGCAATAGTGCTTCCAGTAATCGATATATCATCAAAATATAAAAAAATAATAATAAAATTACCATCATACTTCTGTAGATACACATTCAGATCTAATTTACACCTTTGGAAGTTTTGCGAGAGAAGGAAGCCATCCATCTTGAAATACCACTCTCTTGGGGCCTGTTTTAACCCGTATAGTGACTTCCTTAGTTTGCAAACTGTTATCCAACTTTTTTTACCATAAGTTGGGTTACCCAAGGAGCCGCCAGTTGACAGACTTGTTCAAAGTCTGATTCCAGTGTATCAGTTTATCCGTCTGCTTGTCTGGCCAATATTGGCTAGTCACTTTTTTATTTGAATAATTTTGACCATGTCCCCATGGGGTTTGTAATAAAATGTGCTAGTAGGATATTTTTGAGTGGTTCGGTCTCCTAAGACGTAGAATCTCAAATAGGGTATTCCAGGGAGTTTTTTGCCCCTGACAATTATGCTTTGCCTTCAGCCGAGTATAATTGACGAGGTTTTCTCCCGCTTCCTCCAAAGCTGGAATGCCCGATGTTGAATTCTGGGCCTTGGGGGGTTATTAGAGCCCAACTGAGTGTTATAATCCTACTCGACATTATTTAGATAGATCATGGTCATGTCCTAAGTCATCTGGACACATAAAAAAATTTCGAAAAAATCTTTTTCGAACAGTGAAAATTTATTTTTTAATTTTTATTAATTTTCCTAAGTTTTTTGGGTTAATTTTTCCATAAATTAAATGGAAAAAACCCGTTCATGATCCGGACTCAAAATTCAGTGATTGAAGGCTCTAACCTTAAGCCAAAAATCATTCTTGATCAGCCAGCCAGTCAGAACCAACTTTCAGATCAACAATCGGACACATAATGCCTTTTTACTCAAAAACGTCAGTTTTGAGTAAAAAATGATTTTTTAGTAAAAAAATGATTTTTATTAAAAAAAAATGAATTTTATTAAAAAAATGATTATTTTGGAGAAAACTAAAACTCTCCAAATTAATCCAATTTTAATAAAATAAAAGGCTAAATGACATCTCATGGAACACTTATGATGATTGGAGTTATCATAACTCAGCTTTAGTCATCATTAAGAGAGTAATTAATTTATTATCAGTTATCAGACATGTCATCTCTAGCTAAAGATGAGATGGAGAGCTCTCATTGGTCCGGTGATTTGATCGAGGTGAAGACTAAAGCTTGCACCATCAATGGGCTTCCCAAACCTAATGGAGGTTCCAGCCAGACCTAAGGATGAGCTTACCTACATCACACATCTGGGCTCATCCTTGGCTTGTTTTCAATGCACAGGTTTGGAATGGGGGCGCCTTGCCTAGGTGGAGGCCTCCCCTCACTCCCAGTTCTCCATATTAGGTATGGGCTCTTTGTTAGGTGGCTAAGCTGGTTAGGGTTGGTTTTTTGGTTTTAGGGTTTTAGCACTCTCTCATTTGTTAAAAAGAGGCTCTTTCAGCTCTATTGGGATGGATTTTTGTGTAGAGAAACTCTGGTGAAACTTTTGTAATTGCTTGTTTCTTCTATGCAACCATTGGATTAAAATTAAAGCTTTGGAGGCTCATGTGGTGTGATTCTTTGGATGATTGCACTTGATGGATGAGGTGATGTTGTTTTAATGTTGTTCTTTCTTGTTTATTTG
>LPNX011084327.1:680062-826096 GCA_001517045.1 Pseudotsuga menziesii
GCGCACCAGCGTTGTTTGATAAATACCGAGGCATGTGGGAAAATTCCAAGTGTGGGCGCCGTGCTACCTAATCTGGGCACTGGTAGTTAAGTTATTGAACACTTACCTTTGACCCCAGACAGGTCCGTCATGTCTTCGAACGGAGCCACTGAAGGTATTACCGGTTAGGACATCCAGCCACCATAAGTGAAGATCACAAACAAAAACAAAAAAACTCTTAAAATCTACCAAGAGCACTTGAAAAACCTAATACTCATTAGCTTAAATTCCTAGACTTTATTTCACACGCTTATTTGACTCCATAAGGCACTGGTCCTTTGTTATATTGGATTAATTTTCTATCTTGATCAACTGTCCATGTTCCATTTCAATTGATTATATTTGAATGCTTAAGTTATAAGTCTGGAATCTTTGCTTATATGTGTGATCTCTTGTTAGCAACGTGGATTTCTTTAATTAATCATCATCCCCTTAATATTAATCACTTCAAATCATAATAACTCCTAAACAACACCCATCCGTATCCGCAACTAATCAAAACACTTTAACAACTTAAGAGCCATAGAAACTCTTTTGTAGGGACTACCCCCTTTGGCTTCGTTAGGAGTTAACCTAAATGGATGAGCTAGGAGTAGGTGACAGTACCTAGCTCTGTGCTTGCCCCCAAGGTCACACCTCTCCCACTTTCTCAACTGAGGAAACAGCTTTCGGAAGATTTCTGCTGCTGGTGTGCAATCGACGGACAACACAAACCAAAGTTGAATATGAAATGTATCCCTTGGGATGATTCATGTACATCTCCTAATGAATATCTCCATGTAGAAAGGAATACTTAATATCCATATGATGCACCTCCTAGTGCTTGGATGCCACAATTGCCAAAACTAGGCGGATGGAGTCCATTTTTGCAACTGGTGCAAAAGTCTCATGATAGTCCACAGCTTGGACCTGGGAGAACCCTTTTTCTACCAGACTTGTATTATATTTTTAGGTTCTTCCATCAGCATAAACCTGTGTCTGAAACACCCACTTTCATTGAACTAATTTCCTCCTCGGAGGAAGAGAAACTAACTCCCAAGTATCATTCTTTTCAAGAGAATTCATCTTTTTGTCCATGGCAGCTTGCCATCTCGGATCTTTCTGAGCATGGTATTAAGAATTAGGATCTGAAATTATCATTAAATATCAATTTTTGGACAAAAAAGAGTCATGAAAAGAGAGTGCAATACCTGCCCTTTGGAAATCGGACCTGGTTCTTCTTAGATCATCAGGATTTCCAATGTTGTCACCAGCGGAAGAAAGTGTCTTTCTGGCCCAAGTTGGGAGATGTGTTTGCACTTCAGGTTATGAAATTGAACTTGATATTGCTGGTAACTAATATTATATATCAGAGGTTACAAATTAGGTTCCAAGTCAGGTTCATTACTCCCAATTTCGTCATCCAGATATTTAGTAGAATAGGAAGGAAATTCAACAGTTTTCTACTTCACTAGTTCTACCTCTTGAAGAGGCTCGTTGAACTGGAAAATTCTTGCAATGATGATTTGTTTTGTTCTACTATCCAAAAGATTCAAACCTTTAGATTCATTAGGATATCCAATAAACAAACATTCAACACTTTGTGGTTCCAAATATTTCCTCTTATCATGCAGAATTCAGGTCCATGTAGTGGACCCAAACACTCTAAGATTCGACACATCCGACTTGTGTCTGAAGTAGGATTTGAAAGGGGTATTCCATTTCATGGATGAGTGAGGCACTCTATTCTGAATGTATACATAAGCATTCATGGCCTCAGCCCACAAATTTGCAACCAAATTCTTGGCTTCTAGCATGCAAGTGGTCATCTCCTTGAGATACCGATTCTTTCTCTCCAGTACACCATTCTGTTGGGGAGTGTAGGGGACTGAATTTTGGATATGAATACCACTTTCAGAACATATATGTAGAAAATAATTACTGATATATTCCCCTCCATTATCAGATCTCAAAATTTTGATCTTTTTCCCGGATACATTCTTAATGAGTGCTTTTAATTCAATGAATTTTTCTAAGACATATGGATTTTTCTTGATGAAGAAGGCCCATGTATATCTAGAAAATTCATATATAAAAGTAAGAACATACCGAGATCCATTAAATTATGTTATGGGAATTGTAATGTTGATATCAGAATGAATCAGCCCCAAAATTTCGGATGCTCGACTTTACTTCCCCCGATCAAACTTATCCTCAGGATACTTGCCCAAAATACAGCCTTTCCAAATTCCGGTGGTAGCTTTGATGACTAGGAGGCATTCAACCATGGAATTTTTCTATAATTTCTGTAAGAATTTGAAGTTTAGGTGGCCAAACCTCTCATTCCAAATCCTACTGACCTCATTTCCATGAGTCAGCAGAGCTGTGGGATTTGCATCCTCCACAAAATGGGAAAACTCATAGGCTTTTGCATGATGATTTGCAGAGCCTTTTGCCGTAAGTTTCCTGGATGCAAGTTTAGTAATTTGTACATCATCAGAGTTGAAGGATACTTGCTTGGAAACTCTAGTGTGGGTCATTTGATAGACACTTAGTAGGTTTGATGCAAGAGATGGTACATACATAACATTGGAAAAATAACTGTGCCCAAGATTTACAGTACCTTGTCCTTTTGAGATGATGGTAGAGTCATCTCCCATGTGGATGGGAATGTTCTTGCTAGTGTTGAGAGAAGAGAAAGAGTCTTTTCTTGCCATCATGTGGTTTGAAGCTCCAGAATCTATGAGTAGTGCCATGGACTTCGAAGTGATTTCCATGAGGACATGACCTCTTTTATGCTGGTATTCCCGATCTTGATTTTTTTTCCTCTGAAAGCTTTCCAGAATATTTATGTTATTTCTCTCAAGGAGAGATGTAGCTTCATCAAGCTTCTTTTTCATGTAGGCATGTTCAGGGTGGAATCCCTTCCTGGAGTATGAACACTTGACTTTTTCCTTCCCATGGTGGCCCTTTTTTTTGTTCTTCTTCGAGCCGGAAGGATCTTCTTACTGCTGGTTTTGAACTTTTGGATTAGGAGCTTCAAATTTGGTTTTGGGGTTCTTCTACTGCTTTCCTTTCCCCTTCAAATCCTTAGGTCCTGAAGAAAAGAGGGCTTGATCATGGGAGGATATGATGATCCCCATCTAGACAAGCTTATCATGCTCACTTGTTAATAACTCAATGAAGGAATTGAGTGAAGGCATCTTCCATCCAGGGGTTGCGAGCTTCCCCACGCAGAATGTAGAAACAAAAACCGAATAGTCAACTCCAAGTTCTGAGAAAATGGTGAGGATGAGCTAATCATCTGTTAGAAAAAAAGGACCGTAGAGCAATAAAAATTATATAGTTAAATCAATAAACAAGATGCAAAAACACATTAAACATTACAGAGAGACACAAATATAACGTGGTTCACCCAAACAATGGGCTACGTCCACAGACAAATTTTCCAGTCCTTTTATTTCAGTCCAGAAAGATGAAGGGATGCGCCCTACAGCAAAACCGCTGCACTTCCTCTTCACGCTCTCACAGTCTCTCTTCCAATACAATACAGTACCAACATCCAGTACAATACAGTACCCGGTACAATTACAATGGAGCCTCCTCAAGCCTTATAAAGGCTTAATCACATGCAATACCATGGGACAATACCATGGGCTACAACAAACCATGTGCCCAAACCATGTGCTAGACCTAACCACCTTTGACTCGATCTCAAGTCAAGGTTAACCCTAACAATCCCCCCTTTAAACTTGACTTGGAGTAATCACCAACTCCCCTCAAGTATTTACCAAGGAATCTTACATACAACCCCCTATCAACCAGGTCTATCTCCTGACTTTACCAGTGAGTTACCAGCGGTATGCATGCCTTACCAGGTCTTACAGCCATATTCCCATTTACATGCAAACCGCTCCATTACATTTTTTTTTCATGTGCCTTCATGGTGACTAATCACAGCAACTCTACCACTGTTGCACTTGCTGGACCTTAGACTTGGAAAATTTATTATTTTCACCTTCATGCTTTAAGGCCAACAAAAACCGAGCAGGAACTCAGTTTCTTTCTGGTTACTCCCTTTGTCAACATGTCTGCAAGATTCTGGCTAGTGTGAATCTTTTCCAGTTTTAGCAGTTCTTCATCTAGAACAGATCTTATGAAGTGGTACTTTAGTTCTATATGTTTAGTCCTTGAATGAAAGACTGAGTTCTTTGCAAGATGAATGGCACTCTGGCTGTCACTGTACAGCCTACTATTCTCTTGTTTCTTACCCAATTCTTCCATGAACCTCTGCAACCAAATATCTCCTTACTAGCCTCTATAGCAGCGACATACTCTGCTTCCGTTGTTGAAAGTACAACAACCTATTGCAGTTTTGAAATCCAACTTACTGTTGTTCCACCTACAGTGAACACATACCCTGTGGTGCTCCTCCTGCTGTCTTTATCACCAGCCATATCTGCATCAACATATCCCTATAGAACAGTGTCTAAACCTCCAAAACATAATGCATGAGAAGTGATACCTCTCAAATACCTGAGAATCCACTGTACTACTTTCCAATGCTCTTTACCTGGATTATTCATATACCTGCTCACAACTCCCACTGCATGTGCAATATCTGGTCTTGTGCACACCATGGCATACATCAAGCTCCCAACTGCTGATGAATAGGGAATCTTGGACATGTAATCTATCTCTTCCTGTGTCTCTGGACACATATGCTTTCTTAGTTTGAAATGGCTTGCCAAAGGTGTGCTGACTGGTTTTGCATTCTGCATTCTAAACCTCTGCAACACCTTTTCTATGTACCCACCTTGAGACAATGTCAATTTGCAATTTTTCCTGTCTCTTGTTATTCTCATACCAAGGATTTGCTTTGCAGCACCCAAATCCTTCATCACAAATGATTTAGCGAGTTTTCTTTTGAGCACATTTATATCTTGCATGTTAGACCCTGCAACAAGCATGTCATCCACATACAATAACAAGATAATATATCTTCCATTATCTAGCCTCTTGAAATAAACACAGTGGTCAGAATGACATCTATCATAGCCTTGTTATGTCATAAACTTATCAAATTTTAAGTACCACTGCCTTGGAGCTTGCTTCAGGCCATACAAGCTCTTCTTCAACCTGCAAACCAAATTCTCCTTCCCTTTGACCTCATACCCTTGTGGCTGCTGCATATAAATCTCTTCCTCCAAATCCCCATGGAGAAAGGCCGTTTTTACATCTAATTGTTCAAGATGCAAATCTTCTACTGCCACTAGACTTAAAATAGTTCTAATTGAAGTCATTTTAACAACAGGAGAAAATATTTCATCAAAGTCTATACCTTTCTTTTGTGCAAACCCCTTTACAACAAGTCTAGCCTTGTACCGCTTCTTTCCTCCATCTTCTTCCTTCAACCTATAAACCCATTTATTCTGCAATACCCTTTTTCCTAAAGGCAACTTAACCAGATCCCAAGTCTGGTTTCTTACCAATGAGTCCATCTCCTCATCCATGCCTTGCTCCCACTTCTTTCTAGTTTCTACCTGCATTGCTTCTTCAAAACATTCTGGCTCACCAGAATCAGTCATCAATAAATAATACAGTGAAGGAGAGAATCATTCAGGGGGTCTACTTAACCTGGTAGACCTTCTTACAGTTGCAGGAGTTTCAGGTACCTGCTGCTGCTCTTGATTTTCTGGTGCTCTTGGAACTTCATTTTCTTTGATTTCATCAAGCACTGTGTACTCTGTGTTTTCCTTTTTTTCTTTCTTTCCCTGCAACTGATCTTTATACATGACCTTTTCATTGAATACTACATCTCTACTCCTAATGATTTTACGATTTTTAAGATCCCATAAGCGATAACCAAAATCATCAACCCTGTATCCAATAAAGGTACATTTCTTGGATTTAGCCTCAAGCTTTGTTCTATCATCTTTGTCAATATGGACAAATGCTTCACAACCAAAAGTTCTCAGAAATGAGTATTTTACCTATTTACCTATCCATGCCTCCTCTGGAATTCCACCATCCAAAGCGCTTGAAGGCCCTCTGTTTATTAAATAAACAACAGTGTTTACAGCATCAGCCCAAAACTGTAAGGGAAACCCTACATGCAATCTCATACACCTTGCACGCTCCATGATTATTCTGTTCAACCTTTCTAACACACCATTTTCTTGGGGTGTTCCAAGGACTTTCTTCTCTCTACGAATCCCATTGTGTGAACAGTAACTGTCAAACTCCTTGCTGCAATACTCACCTCCATTATCAGATCTGAGACATTTCAACCTTTTTCCTGTCTCATTCTCAGCCAAAGCTTTCCACTTCTTAAAAGTATCAAACACATCAGATTTCTGTCTAATGCAATAAAACCAAGTTTTTCTAGTTGCATCATCAATCAAAGTAACATAATAATGAGAGCCACCAAGAGATTGTATCTGAGCTGGTCCCCATACATCTGTATGGAAAAGATCCAACTTTTCACTCTTCTTTTGTTTCCCAACCCTGAGAAATCTAACTCTCTTCTTTTTTCCATAAACACAGTTCTCACAAAATTCCAAACTTACCTGCTTCAGATCTGGAAGCAGTTTCCTTGAGTGGAGAATCTGCATCCCCTTCTCACTCATGTGGCCAAGCCTATGATGCCACAATGCTGCACCTGTTTCTGTGGAAGCTACAGAAATAGAATAATCAGTGTTATGAGGACATAAATATAACGTACCTATCCTATTTCCTTTTGAAATTACCATTGATCCTTTAGTAACCTTCCACCGTGTTTCTCCAAATGTAGAAAAACAGCCGCCATCTCCCAACTGCCCTGTTGAGATCAGATTTCTTTTCATAGCAGGGATGTGCCTTACATCCTTTAGCAACCAGTAATTTCCATTATTTATTTTAATCCGTACCTTACCCTTTCCAACAATTTTACATGGTTCATCATCCCCCAATAACACATGCCCAAAATCACCTTGAACATAATCATAAAAGAATTTCCTATGGAGTGTAGCATGACATGAAGCCCCTGAATCTACTACCTAGTAATCACCAGTATTATCTAATGCAAGAATCAAAGCATCTTGTAACACATCACCTGCTACATTTTCTTCCTGGGTAGTCTCTTGCTGCCTCTCACCTTTCTTCTTTGATGCTCTGCAGTCTTTCTTTAGATGTCCTTTCTTACTGTAGTTCCAGCATTCTATTTTTATGAATCTGGACTTAGATCTTCCCTTTTTAGACTTGCCATGATTTCCTGGGCTCCTTCCTCTCTCTTTTTGTCTCCCTCTGCTCTCCATGGTCAACGCATTACCTGATGTCTCACCTGTGCTTTTCCTTCGCATTTCCTCACTAAGAATAACACTAACAACATCATCAAACTTAAGAGTGCTTGAACTAGGGACAGAGTTACTTACAGCCATGACCAAGCTAGTCCAGCTTTCTGGAAATGAGAACAAGATTAGAAGAGCCCTAACTTCATCATCAAAGTTCACTTTTACAAAACTTAACTGACTGGTAAGTGTATTAAACTCATTTAAATGGTCAGCAACAGATCCACTTTCCGACATCTTCATATTAAATAAACGCTTCATTAAAAATACCTTGTTAGAAGCTAAGGGTTTTTCGTAGAGCTTACTCAATGCACTCATCACACCCTCTATTGTTATTTCTTTCAAAATATTGAAGGCCACTGACGAATCCAGGCACAGCTGTATTGTTCCTAGTGCCTTTCTGTCAAGAATCTCCCATTCTTCATCCTTCATAGCCGCTGGCTGTTTTGCTTTTCTGCCCAACGGCAGGTACAGATAGTCCTCCATTTGCATCTTCCATAACTGATAGTTTTGGCCGTTAAATTTATCGACCCTAAACTTTCCTTCTTCCGCCATTTCTCCCACTTGAACCAAGAACCCTTCTTTCCTGTGAGTTTACAAACCAAATAGACCTTTTGGCTCTAATACCAATTGTTAGAAAAACGGGACCGTAGAGCAATACCAATTATACAGTTAAATCAATAAACAAGATGCAAAAACACATTAAACATTACAAAGAGACACCGATATAATGTGGTTCACCCAAACTATGGGCTACATCTACAAACAAATTTTCCAATCCTTTTATTTCAGTCCAAAAAGATGAAGGGATACGCCCTACAGCAAAACCACTGCACTTCCTCTTCACGCTCTCACAATCTCTCTTCTAGTACAATATAGTACCCACATCCAGTACAATACAGTACCCAGTACAATTACAATGGAGCCTCCTCAAGCCTTATAAAGGCTTAATCACATGCAATACCATGGGACAATACCATGGGCTACAACAAACCATGTGCCCAAACCATGTGCTAGACCTAACCACCTTTGACTCAATCCTGAGTCAATGTTAACACATTCAATACCATGGGATAATACCATGGGCTACAACAAACCATGTGCCCAAACCATGTGCTAGACCTAACCACCTTTGACTTGATCTCAAGTCAAGGTTAACCATAACATCATCCTCCTTCTTCACGTCACACTACTGCAACAAAAGGACTATATGCTTGAATTTTGTGAAAAATCATTGAGGGTCTCAAAATTCCTAGGTTGAAGAGACATCAACTCGTTTTCAAGCTAATAAACCCTCAAGTCATCCTGTTATCCATACAAGGAGGCAATTTGGTCCCAAATCTCTTTTGGAGTCTTCAATCCCGAGAGGTGGAATAGAAGATCCTTCGAGATAGAGAAACACAAGAAACCAAATTATTCATCTTTCTTATTCAAGAATCTAGCCTTGTCTATAACATGTGTAGGCTCTTCTTCTATGTCCATAGTGACCTGATAGATTCCTCTGGCACGTAGCTGGTTCTCCATGTCTCCTTTCCATTAATGGAAATTGAACGGAGTCAAAATATCTATGGAAGAAGCCATATAAAATTGTTGTAGCGAATGTAGTGAGCTTGTAAAACCTGCAAATCAAAACAATAAAGTCACCGTAAGGTCAAATATCCTGCACATTTTAGGCTTTCGTCACACCTAGCATAATTGATCAAGCAATCTTGATAAAAAAATCCTTAACTTGGGGTATTAAGTGGTAAGCCTTTGCTTCTGGTGCAGTGCTGGAATTTTGAACTTTTGCTCAATTTTTCATGCAAGATCCGTCAAAAACCATGTTTTTGAGAGGATGAGCTTCGTCCCACCATGAGATCTGATACCATATTAATCTGTCACAGTAATCTAGGGAGTAAAACATAGTCTCATAAGATATTTCAGACAATTAAGCATGAAAATGGGATAATGGTGCTGCAATAGGAGTAGCAGCTCTATATAATCAATAAAGAATGAGTAATACAATACAATGGTCATGTAAGGTGCATGAATGCCAAGAAAATTTGAATACTCAAGGAGGTCATTCGAATTGAATGGATGTGTGTAGCTTAACTAAATGTCAGCCACAATCGACACACATAGTTAACCACCAAGCTAATCAATAATTGACTCTCAACTAAGTCCTAACTGAATCGAAGTGCAATAGATGATCGAGTCTAACTGAAAGTGACTCATCACATGTAACTGCATGTCCAACTAAAGGAGGTATCACATCCATAACTCCAAGTAGCTCCGATGGAGTTGACTGAAGTAAACATGGCATTAGAAGTGGTTGTAGGTGCATGTGTTATCTCCAGTTCATAAATAATGACAAAAAAAAATCAAATAATGAATGGAGGTGCCTTCATAACTTATCTTAACCGATTGTAACAATCAGTTAGAAATTAGGTGCATTTATGACACATAGATCACCCTAGAAATGCTCCATGTTTGAAGGAGGAATCCCAGTTAGCCTCCCCAAATGAAGGATAAGGCTTAGTTGGCCTCCTTAATTCAAGGAGGGCATGGGTGACCTCATGCTGATGTTATAGTGTGCTCATCTGATGCCAAGTAAGTCAATTAAACTTAGGTTAGTCAGAAAATAGGCAAAAATTGACCAAATAAGTGTGCATGTTGGGTAAGTGACTCCAACACTTCTTGGCCCTACATCCTTACAGTGGTCCATCCATCCTCACGGGTGATCACTCTGAGATCCCATCCAAAGGGATTGGCAGGATCGACCTTGACAATGGGTACTTCAACAATGTGTTATATGTGCCTGATCTTGAATCCAACCTACTCTATATCTATCAAATGACACACACAGGTAAAACCAAGAGAGTAATATTTACTCAATATGATATGGAAATATCATAAATTTCTATAGGACAAGTTGTTGCAGTGGGTATTGTAGATCATGAGTGGAGGATGTACAAGTTTTCACAATTTATTCCTTGCTCGCAAGGGAATGCGCTCATATCACATGCCAATGAGACAAGAAATATATGGAATGAGAGGTTTGGAAACCTCAACTACATATATCTTCAAGAATTGAGCAAATAAAACATGGTTGAAAGGAATCAAACATCAAGTTTTCCAAAAGCACATGTAAGGGATCCATTGTTGGGAAGCATGATGAGTGCAAGTATGACAAGGGAAAGGAAAGAATGGATGTAAAAGTTCTTGATTTGATCCATTTATATATTATAGGACCTATTCCCACACCATAATATGGAAAATCAAGGTATTTCTTAACATTCATAGATGATTTCTCAAGATACTGTTGGGTGTATTTCCTCAAGCAAAAATCTGAAGTGTTTGAGATCTTCAAAGTTTTCAAGGATTTGGTTGAGAAATTGAGTGGGAATAGTATAAAGGTATTAAGGATTTATAATTGCAAGGAATATTTTAACAACAACCTACAACATATATGTGAAAAAAATGGAATCCAAATGCAACAGTATGTGCCTTACACACCTCAGCAAAATGGTGTGGCAGAGCGCAAGAATGGAGCATTGAAGGAGATGGCCACTTGCATGTTGGAGGGTAAGTATTTTTCTCCTAAGATATGGGATAAATACATAAATTTTGTTGCATATTTTCATAATATATTTACATACAATCCATTGGATTAGAAAACTCCACTTGAGGCTTGGAGTGGTCACAAGCCCAATGTTTCTCATTTCAGGGTTTTTGTCTAGAAGGCTTGGGCTAGAATTCCTCTGGAGAAGAAAAAGGCCTTGAAACCACAAAGAAAGGAGTCCATTATGGTTGGATATGATGAATATGAAAATGGATACATGCTATTTGATCCCTCATCTCATAAAACCTTCATTGAGAGAAGTGTAAGTTAGAAGAAGATCCCATGCAAAAGATTGAACTAGTCAAGGGTGATTTCTCACACCCTCCACTC
Organism: Pseudotsuga menziesii; assembly: GCA_001517045.1. Lineage (NCBI taxonomy): Eukaryota > Viridiplantae > Streptophyta > Pinopsida > Pinales > Pinaceae > Pseudotsuga > Pseudotsuga menziesii. The sequence continues at coordinate 691,340 of LPNX011084327.1, forward strand.
AATGATTATGTAAATGATGATTACCTATATGATGTTTCTGATTCTGATACGGAATACGAATATGATGACATGCATGAATATCATTACTCACACATTTCCAAAATGGGTTGAGAAAACAATACAAGCATCTGGTGATCTTGTTGGATATCCACTAGACTCTAGGAAGACTAGATCTTAGTTTCACAATGCTTTCTCCACTTGTGATTCAAATATTACATAGAGAATATTCATTATGGTTGGATATTATCCTCAGTAATATGAGGAAGCATCACATGGTCCAATATGGAAACCAACCATGCAATAATATTTCAATTTTTTGCAAGACAATGAAACTTGGTAGTTGGTTCCTCTACCTTCCAAGAGGACACTAGTGCAATGTAAGTGGGTTTATAGAACCAAGACGGTTTTTGATGGTTCATATATTAAGTATATTTCTAGTTTTTTTTCCAAATTCTTATCTCAAGTCCATGGAGTGGACTAAATAGAGACATTTTCATCGGTTGCAAAGATGGACTCCATCAGGCTAGTTTTGGCCATTACTGCATCTAAACGATGGGAGGTGCACCACATGGATGTGAAGAGTTATTTTATTCATGGTGAAATTAATGAGGAGATTTATATTAATAATCCTTAAGGTTTCATTCATGATCCTTCACTTGTTTGCAGGTTGAATAAGTCTCTCTATGGCTTCAAGCAATCCCCCAAGGCTTGGTATGCCAAGATGGACAACTTTCTTTTATCACCGGGATTTGAAAGAAGAAAATATGATACTAATGTATATTTTCATAATTTATATGGTTCATTGAACATAATATTATTGTATGTTGATGATATTTTGATCACTAGAAGTTGCATTTTTTATATGGGTTCAATTAAGTCTTCATTGCATAGTGCATTTTCAATGGCTAACCTTGGATTGTTGAAACAATTTCTTCACTTGGAGATTAAGCCATATGATGCAGGTGTTATGGTATTATTAAATTTGAAAAATAATTAATTTTATTCATCCAATTTTCCCTTCCTTTCAGGAGTGAAACTAGGTAATTTTGGTGCATCTCCATTGGTGGACAGCTCACTGTATCAACAACTAGTTGGGAGCTTGTTGTATCTTACACACTGTCGACATGATTTGGATTATGTAGTAGGTGTTGTTTCAAGGTATGTGTAGGAACCTCATAAGATAAATTGGAATGTTTCTAAAAGTATCTTTCATTATGTTCAAGGAACCAAACACTTCGGGATACAGTATGTTGCTAGTTCTCCATTAGAACTAGTTCGATTTACTGATTCTTATTGGGTTGGATATTCCATTGAAAAAAATTCACTTAAAGTTATGTATTCATTATTGAACATGGTACCATATTATTATCAATTAAGAAACAACACACTATATCCCTTTCATCACTTGAGTCAGAGTACAAAGGAGTAGTGAATGCAACTACACAATGTGTTTGGTTGCAAGACATTCTAGGAGAACTTGGTTTTGGATTTGATTCACCCACTGTCATTTGGTGTGACAATCAAAGTGAAATCAGGATTTCCACTGACCCAATACAGAGACATAGGACCAATCACATTTTGATACACATGAACTACATATGATGCTTGGGGCATGAACAAGTGATATCATTGCAGTATTGCCCATCTGCAGAGCAAACTCTTGACATCTTCACCAAGAGTTTCACAGAGAATACATTCACCTATATGAGGAAACTCATTGGAGTGGGTGACATGGTGATGGATTATATTCACTTTCATATTTTCCTCCATGTCCATTTTAGAGGGGATGTTTTGTTCCCAATTGGTGTTCCTTCTTTTGTTGGTTACTATGGACAAATAAAATTTTGTAAGAGGTGACTTGAGCCTTAGTTTACAAGGCCTCAAATTTTCTATGGTTACACTAAGTCAGGCTTAATTGGGGGTGTTAAATAATCATATCACCTATTACCATGGTCAGATACACCTAGGAAACAATTTCATTTGTTTTGTACTTATGTTGTATGGTCCAAACCTTGGTTATGTTGGTCTAGAAAGGTATTTGGGAGTTTTTGACTCATTAATCCAGCCAAGTGCCACATTTTATAATTAAGGAGACTCATGCACCCTCATTAATCACATTTCAGTCCTTAGGGAACTCATACTCCTTAAAACAGGGAACTGGTTTGACTAGAGGCACCCATGCATAGTATTTAAGTGTTTTCTTCTCTCTTGGACCATTTGTTGTTTCCTAGAGCCAGTCCCACTCACCCATGCAATCCAACATGCCTATCCTACCCTCATTTATGTCCTATAATTCTTCACTCATGTTCAGATGGCCATTCGTGACCGTTTGAGGTGGTTTGGGAGCTCATTGGTCCACCTAAGGGGGTTTGAGGTCCAATATAATCCTACCATATGTATGCCTCCAAATGATAACGATTTTCACCTCTTTTATTATAATAATGTTCCATAGATATTTACATGTTTGACAGTAATATAAACTTCAGTTATTGGCACTATCTCTATGTGTTAAGTTTTCTCTTTACACTATTTTGTTGCATAGTTTGTGAAATTCTTGAGTATTGAGGATTCTCTTAGCTCCTATATCTTGCTGTGAATCATATTTTCACAATTATTTTCTATGTTGATGTTGATGAGGATGTCCCATGTTGATATTGTTCCAGACACATGATGTTGTTGTTGTTTCAAAAATTCCTATGACATATAGATTCACTAGTCAGTTTTACAGTTGTTGTTGTTCTTGCTGATGATGTAGAATATCTTTCTTGTTAAGAGGGAATGTTGAAATAAATGCAAATTCAAAATATAGTCTATTTTAATTTTATTGTATTTCTCCTTCGGAGATGTCCTTGATGTAATTGGTCACATAAAATTCATGAGGTAAAACCTCCATTGTAAGTCGAGGAAATAGTCCCCAAGAGAATAAGTCTAAAATTTATTTTTAAGTACCCCTAGGTGTTATAGCGGATTTCACCACTCTAGGTGAATCACACTTTGTATGGCATTCCCCTATCCCGTTGTAGGCTCTTTAGACCCCATGGACCATCTTTTTTCCTTTGATGTTTCCTTGATCATCCCTAAAAACATATAAAAAATGATATACGCGGCTTTTAACCCGATAACCGCGTACATACGCGGGTTTGACCCCTATAAACGCGTACCTTAGGATGTGTGCATAATCCAAATCCTTTTGGAGTTTTCGTTGACATGGATCCGACTCATCTGACTCCTAGCCTTCCCTATGCCTTGAGATCGCTCGGATTCGACCTTTCATTATCCCTTTGAAAGCTATATAAGGAACCCCTTGGTACATTGAAGGCATATAGAGAGAATTGAAGCAAAGAAACTATAGTCCATTGTTGCCAGAACTTATACTTGAGTCTACATCCCTTTGTCCCTTGGATCACTTTTGTGTTCTTCCCAAGCTTGCCTTTTGTTTGTGAGCTTGCTATCGAGAGATAGAGGATTGAGGTGGTGGAGGCCCAAGTGGGGGATTCAGTTTCTCCGGTTCGCAGACGTGCCGTCAAAGGTTGTATCTATCTTGTAATCTCCGATTTATATTAATAGAAATATCTTTTCTTGTCTAATGATGTGTGTTTGATTGAATATTTTGTCCATGGGAATATGTCAAATGCTTTTACATTATTGATTATATATGCTAGAATAGTTCTAACACCATCATATATAGTATGCTTGTATTGTTTACTTGTTGTTGAGGAAGTGTTATAGCAATTCAAGTTGAAGATTGGAAAGCTCAACGGGGATCTACTTCAACCATCCAGAATAAGGTACGAGGTTTGATCCTTTAGTGTTAGACATTTTATTTCTATTGCATATTGGAAAAGATTGATTTCTGGATTCAAGCTGTCTGTTGTGGTACCCCAAGCCATGGGAATTTCTCTCCGTAACAAAATCTCTAGTCTGCAAAACCAGAGATTCTGGGTTCGATCCCCAGTGGAGTCGTCAATTCTGTTACGAAGAGAAATTCCTATGGCTTGGGGTACCACAATAGGACAAAATATGGTCCATGGGGTCTAAAGAGCCTGCAGCGGGACAGGGGAAGGCCATACAAAGTGTGATTCACCTAGAGTGGTGAAATACGCTATAACAGATGCCCCCTAATGTGTGAGGTCAGAGGGGTCATATGATGGCTGAAATACATTATAAGTCCATCCCAGAAGTGGAGTGATGAAGGATCCCAAATGGAAGACCAGCCACCCAATCAGCATAGCACCATAATACAACTCTGCACACAACTGCAAATACATATAGCAGTCCCAGATACATAAGAGTACAATGGCCATGAATATGCATGATACATGATGTCACATATGTGGTCATCGCCACGTACAATATACATAGATCAGAATCTCCATGATGAAGATATACAAAGGACCATGATCTGCAAAATGGCTGAAGATATATAATAGATCAAGATCTCCATAGTGGCTGAAGATGTCTGACATATACTGGAATCAAGTCATGAGAGCTGAAATCTCATGAACACTGGCACGATCAAGGAGGTAGCATATAAGAGATGCCACCAATCTGGAAAGTATTCTACACAAACTGCTACAAGTACATGTCCTACTATGCGAATAGAGGTGTCGAGGTCGAACATAGTAGTCCATCGTCTGATTACCGGTCATTGATGTATACCGTTAAGAGATGCGAGATTACCCACCGATAATGAAAATGGGAATCAAGGTACTAGAGTGCAAACTAACAAGTGTGAATAAATGTGTTGAGGTCAAACACTTGAGAGGATCCATCGATCAGGGGACATTGATGTATTCCCAAGAAACTGTCGATGGCGAGAGAACCTGCCACTGATGACTGCTAGTATCAAGGCACTCAAAAGGACTCTAGATTCCAATCCCAGAATAAATGATCTGAAGTCAATGGGATGAAATCTGCTAGAAGGAGGGAATTAAGGCATCCCCCATCATCCAACACGAGGTACTCAGCAAAGCTGTATAACGCGGAAGAATTCAATCATAAGGTGCACTAACCAGTAACTGTACCGGGAATGGCCGACATGCAAAGTCAAGATAATCTGAGGAATGGCTGACACAGGTTTCAACTTCCTTCAAACAAGAGCATAACAGCGTATGGTGACTGAATGAAGTCAGCATAGACTCGATATACAAACTGGAACATCTCTGTGACACAAGAGGCATCAACAAAGGCTCCATAGGGATTGGAAGCTTAACTAGTCAATGGAGATAAACTCAGATAAATGAGTACAGCTCCTAAAGTCAAACTATAACCCAACCAATGGATGTGATATACAGTGCTCTGTTCGAAGGCGACACGACTCGACAGCTGCCAAAGATAACATCTTTACTTGTCCAGCTTTTTGGTTTTTTTATTTTTTTGTACTTTTTCAGTTATTTGAAAAGCTTGAAAAAAGAATAAACTAGCTTTATAGTTACAAACTAGGAGGAGACGAGTGTCATAAAGGCAAACAAACTAGTTCCAAGCAGTGGAACATACCTATGCTTAATGCAAGGATACATGTGTAGGATATCGACACTCGGGGGAAAATCCCCTCCCGGTAAAAACGGAAATCAAGCTACGAAGGATATAAAAATGGCTCTTCATGGCTAGACATGAGACAAGCTCGGGCTATATGGCTGAAACGAAATGTCAGGGGAGCCGGCATAAAGCTCAATAAGGTAGGAAAAGCTCATGATAATGCATTCACAACTTGACATAGGGGAGTCCGGAGGGAAATAGGCCAGCATAAGATCAAGAGGAGTATGAGGCTCTTGCGAAATGTCATGGTGGTACTATACAACGGACTCCCACACCCTAAAGGAGAAAACGTCGGCATGGGCACCAAATGCAAATAAGGCACTAACTAGGGTACCCATGTAAGGTGAAGCTCTACCACTCATACCATGTCACTTCTAAAGCAGCAAGATAGTTCTGTGACATAATAGAGTGGGTTCTTACCTAAGGTCAAGATGGAACGGTCATAAGGCAATGCATAAGTGCAAGTGGATGCGATATCCTAACCTATATGCCAGTTCAGACATAATACCTGTGATAGGCACGAACGCTTCGAAACCTCAGAGAGAGTGTACAAAAACTCGATCCTACATGACAACCATATTAGACCAAAACAACCCAAAATAGTCAATAAAGAATCCACACTAAAGGATATAGGGAGGAATGATCATGAAAACCGCACCCAAAGGAAACAGTATGGTGAACAATAGGACATGAAAAGAAACGTAAGGTGTATACCCAACGTTCACGCATCCACTACCACCCCCATGAGGGTGACCACTGGTGTAAAGATCGAGCGAAAGAAAATAAAAAATCCTCAACAAATGGAGTAGAGGATGGAATATGACCATTCCCAAATCTATGAGCACAGCAAGGGGCTGTGATGCCCCCAAGTCTGACACCAGAGTCTGTACTAGGACCAAGGACGAGTGATAAGATACCAGGAATGCTAAAAATAAAAGGACCCGAACTCAAGAGAGCATAAATATACTCAAGTCACCACGATCCCAAAGGCCAACTAGCGCACAAAGAGCACACTCCTATGAAAATCTACAGCCAAAATACAAGCAAACCAAGGGGAGGATATGTGAGCTCTCGAATGTAGCAGGTATGTCTCTCCTAGGAGAGGCTCAAAACTCCCATACACTACAAGCAGAGGTACGTAACCAATTATAGCGGCCCTCAGCTTCAATGCATAAAGCGACTGTGTTGTTCGACCTCTACCTGGACAGGACACCTGCAAAATAACCTCTACAAGTACCCCCTCGATATCCTAGGTAAGGCCACTAAGGTCGCCTCAATATAATCAATGCTCAGGAAGACAGTCGCAGGCGGGATTGACTGTATGGGCAGGGTAGCAAAGCCCAAAACTCTCGAAAGAGCCCCCAGATACGAATACAATCCTAGAAATATCTCCGGTGCTACTCAGTTATGACTAGGGGTCATCCCAATCAATAACCGCTCACACTGCCTCGTGATTAACTCCCTTTTGAGATAAGGATCCTGAGAAACACTGGTTATACCAAGGATTTCACACACTCACCTGGACAGACACCTAGATGTTGTCGTTTAGTGATCTTCGAGAATTTACTTACAATGAACTATTCTAAGATCCTAAAACCTAAGATTGTTGGTGCACCCTAGAACAGAAAAGAGTGTAATTCATTTTATTAAGAATTGATTTTAATTGGTTGTAATTACTCAAAGGGAAATGGCCGTGCAACTAATGACATTATGACTCAGCAGTGAAATAAATATGCACACCATAACAAACAATGCTAAGTGCAATCTTTGTCAAATGAAAAATAGGGTATGCCACTACATGAGATGCATAAATATATATTCCTTTCTAAATGACAATGCAATCCTTACTATATGAAAGCCTAAATAAACTCTCATCCAAGCAATCCAATGCAAGTACCTCCTCAAATCCATATGCAAAAAATGCAACTACCTTGTATTTTTCAATATAAAAGAATGAAAAATGAAATAAAAGTCATCCAAAGCTCTCAGTCTCTGCAGCAAGTATAAAAGACAAGCCCGGCAAGACACCGAGACAAAAAGAGTAATGCACTAATGAAAAAACAAAAAGGATAAATGACTAAAACTACTTTCAAAGAAAAATCAATGAAAAAGCGGTCTCTGGTCACAAAAGAAGCATCCAACAGACAACTTCATACCCAAGGAAGACCCAACCACACTCACAACCCACCCAACAACTTCCCACAACATCAAACTCACCAAAAGGGAGGATTTACGTGACTGTTTAAAGAACAGCTGCATATATACACGACTTTTGGCCAAAAACCTGTATGTATACGCGGATTTTGGCCAAAAACCTGTGTGTATACGTGACTTTTGGCCAAAAATCTGTGTATGTATGCGACTTTTGGCCAAAAACCTACGTATACAGAGAAGGTAGTGGTAAAAAGTAGGCCAAGGGTAAAACCAATAAAGGGGAGTGTTAATGGATGAACATACTATAAAATGCAACACAAAAACAAGGAGAAACAAAGAGCAAGTCAATAATATCAAGCCCATTATGCCCGCAAACCCCCAATAAAAACAAGGAACATCCCCAGCGGAGTCGCTAATTCTGTTATGGAGAGAAATTCCTATGGCTTGGGGTACCACAACAGACAACTTGACTCCAGAAATCAATCTTTTCCAATATGCAATAGAAATAAAATGTCTAACACTAAAAAATCAAACCTCGTACCTTATTCCAGACGGTTGAAGTAGGTCCCCGTTGAGCTTTCCAATCTTCAGCTTGAATTGCTATAACACTTCCTCAACAACAAGTAAACAATACAAGCAAACTATATATCATGGTGTTAGAACTATTCTAGCATATATAATCAATAATGTAAAAGCATTTGACTTATTCCCATGGACAAAATATTCAATCAAACACACATCATTGGACAGGAAAAGATATTTCTATTAATATAAATCAGAGATTACAAGATAGATACAACCTCTGATGGCACATCTACGAACCAGAGAAACTGAATCCCCCACTTGGGCCTCCACCACCTCAATCCTCCATCTCTCGATAGCAAGCTCACAAACAAAAGGCAAGCTTGGGAAGAACAAAAAAGTGCTCCAAGGGACAAAGGGATGCAGACTCAAGTATAAGTTCTGGAAACAATGGACTCTAGTTTCTTTGCTTCAATTCTCTCTATATGCCTTCAATGTACCAAGGGGTTCCTTATATAGCTTTCAAAGGGATAATGAAAGGTTGAATCCGAGCGATCTCAAGGCATAGGGAAGGCCAGGAGTCAGATGAGTCGGATCCATGTCAAGGAAAACTCCAAAAGGATTTGGATTATGCACACATCCCGATGTACGCGGTTATAGGGGTCAAACCCACGTATGTACGCGGTTATCGGGTTAAAATCCGCGTATATCATTTTTTATATGTTTTTAGGGATGATCAAGGAAACATCAAAGGACAAAAGATGGTCCATGGGGTCTAAAGAGCCTGCAGTGGGACAAGGGAAGGCCATACAAAGTGTGATTCACCTAGAGTGGTGAAATCCACTATAACACTAGGAGAAGTAGACCCCATTGGACAAGGTCACCAAAATTAAGAATATAATAGGGAGGCACCCTCCCTCATTTGTACACATTGTTCACTCAAGCAGTTGTGCAAGAGAAAGAGAGAGAGAGAGAGAGAGAGAGAGAGAGAGAGAGAGAGAGAGAGAGAGAAAGGATCAATCTACTACAGAAAGGGAGCTTCTATTCTTGTTCTTTTGATCTTAGATTGTACTTGGTCTAATTCTATATCGAGGAATTTTTTCTAGGGTTTCTCCCCCACAAGGGTTTCCTAGGATAAATCTTTGTGTTCTTTTGTGTAGTTGTGCTTTTCTTTTTTTCAGTGATCCTTTTGCATATGTTTATGATGTTATAATGATAAATGTTTTAAGATATTGCATAACTATTAAAATTATAACCAAATATAAAACGGTCCAAGCAACTAGATATATGGGTGCAACATTCCACCCAACTGTAGGTCTCTACCGAGACTGTATTATTTCAGCTCTCAAAGACCACCCCCGAGCTGGGCTATGCTATCTACTAAGGAGATTGAATCTCAAACTCATTCGTAGCAAGGGATAAACATACATGATAAGACAATATATAACTAGATTTATAAATCAAACAACAAGGGTAAATTAAAGGCTATCAATCCATTGATCTCATCCATAGAGCTACAAGAATCTCAATTTGATTCATCTAGTCTCGATGCCCACCTATCCTCCACACAAAGCTGAGGAAGGTTCCCTTCATTTCTTTCTCGGTCCCTCTGGTGTTTCCTTCCCTCAATAATACCTTGGGAAGGTGTAGTAGGTCCTAACAATTGGTCGAATAGAGATTTTGTGCCTTCACAGGACTTCACAATCGAAACAGATTCTAGATATTTTCCACATAGGGGTCGAGATGAAGAATAATGTAGGGATATCTTCTCTCTCAACTCTTATCGTTGTCAATTCTATTTCCATGGAGTGGAATAGACTAAATGAATGAATGAACACCCCCCGAGTGAATTGCATGCACAAGTTTAGGTATACAACACACGAATTTACAGAAAATCGATGACTACATCAAGTCACCCTGCCCATCCTTTGTCTTATCAAATTTATAATTAGGCCATGCTTTCATTAATTTCTTAGATGATTTCTCAACTACCTCTTGCAACATAGTTAATGAGTTGAAAGGACGCAGAGATGGGTTCTAATGCTGACATTTTAGAATTAAGGGTTGGCTCTACCCCTCCCCCTCACCTCTCCTTAGTGAATAGAATACAACACCATCATTTTCATTTCCCCCATAACCATCCTTAGACTTTTTTATTTATAACTATTTATAGGGTTTACATCTTCCATGGCTTAGTAGCACATGGTCTATCAACCTAATTTACTTGCTTCCGTACACCGAGTGTTCACTAGCGGGGGCTTAGCCTTGACCTCCACACTAGGAATTATACATCGCATATATATAATATTTTCATATCAAGCCAATACGGTCAAGGGGTCCAATTTGGGCCTTACATGAGACGCATGGAGGAAATTACATAGAGAACTAAATCAAGGTTGCACAAGAATGTGTTCTTTCTACTAAACATATTAACATTCTTTACTCATATATGAATAAATATCTTTATCATGCTAACATTCATTCAATGAACTAGTAAGCATTCATATTTATCCAAACATAAAAACGGTGCATAAGAACACATATGAGACAACGTTATTATATTAGTGGCAACAACTTGGCTACAAAATTACATGGATACAAAACTCAGCTCAACAACTTAATACTTCTTCATATGTCACAATATACAGTTGCATGAATAATGTTGTTCACAACCCAAACTTAGAATGAATTTAATAGCACTAGATAGATCAAAAACCAACCCCAACCCTTTAAGAAATAGGCATTACATAGGGATGAGGTACAAAACTGCAAAACTGTTGTAGGTGCATGGTTCTAATTGAAGCCAACACATAATGTAATTACTTTGTCTTGTGTGTGCAACTCTTTCTAGTTGTCAGGTTCGATGTATAGTGACTGATCCAAAACTTGGGCACTAACACATAATATCGATGAATAAAGTACACACCAATAGGATTTCAAACATGCCATATGCCATATCATAGTCCTTTTGAAAAAAAAACATTCCATAGCATAGTATACTTATAAGGAATTAAAGATCATGACATAATTTTCAAAAATGTCATATGCCATATGATAGTCTTGCTGAAAAAAAACATGCCATATAATAACTTACTTATAAGGCATTAAGGATCATGACATAATTTTAATGTAATAAATACTATTGATATAGTCATTAAGTTTTTATTATGATAAATATGCGACTAACTAATAACATATACAAATAAAATAGGGTTATTTTTATGTCCCCGACAAGGGGATATATATGAATAGCTCAAGGCCATTAATTTGCAGCAATTTAAAAAATGGAATTTAGACTAAGGTTCTCTAATATTTAAAACGATTTTTATTTTTATTTTTTTTTCTGGTGGAGATGACGTTTCCTGGGTTCGTGTTCCCAGGACCTTTTAAGTTTTTGGGTCCTCGTAAAGGGTACCTCCTTTATCATTTACTGAAACACTTTACATGATCATGCGAGTTAGATAACTTTTTCTACTTGGTTCCCTGCCTAAGAGTAAATATGTCATCCATGGTTCAGATAGAACGAAGGCAGAGATGGAAAATAATATTCTAGACTTCCACGATCTCGTCAGTTAGACAAATTTTTCTACCGAGTTCCCTGCCCAAGAGTAAATATGTCATCCATGGTTAAGATAACATGCAAATCCAACCCTAACTCTCTCGTAGTGCTCTTGACACTTGGACTCTGAAGCTTGTGCTGAATTTTGGTGGTGCACCTGCATGAAGGTCAGGCGAAGCATTCATTTCTATGTCATTTTCAGTTTTTTTTTAGTGCTGCTGTTTAGGGAAGCAATACTTCAAAATGTTGGCCCTTTCAATACAAATTAGTTGTAGTCTTTTTATATTTATAGCGCGAATTGCCCTTAGCTGGGGGATTTGGTATCACCGCCATCTCTTGTCTTTTATGGATTTTTAAGTACATGAGGGAAAAGCACCCACTTGGTGCTCATAAGGTCAAATATGCTCGCCAATGCTTTTCTAGTAGGGCCAAATATTTCAAGTACCATGTCGAGGTTTATATTCGGAGCAAGAGTGATCAGGGCACCCAGGGGTAATAATTTCTAATCAACTTTCTTCATCATATCCCATGTTAAATATTATAGCTAATGTTACTGTTTTCAAGTTTAATATGTACACCTACAACAACAACTTTATACATAAATCTAAAAGTGTAGCTGCAGTCATATGGAATTGTGAGTGCATAAATGAAGTAACCAATCCAATCGATAACCTTTCCATTAGTTCGTTGTTGTTTCTCCGCTCACTTGAAGGTGGATACTTTGTTTCTATATCCAACCTAATGAAGAGGTGTAGACCGTGCAGGTTAGAGATTCTTGTCTGTCTGATAAAATATAGTATCTTCCTTCCAATGTGATAAATTTGTTACGACAACGTAGATCATAGATAATGACGATTGACCCTACCCACTCTATTCATTTTTTCCCTTTCATGCTTGTGAATTTGTTACGTCAACGTAGATCATAGATAAGGGTGAACGACATGTTTACCCGAGCAATTGCAACCTTGATTTTGAAGAATATAATGGCAACGTCAGCTTGAAGGTCGGGAAGCAGGCTTTAGTCTTACCAGGAAAAGTAACTTTATATATGTAATTATAATTTATTTTTTAATATTACATTAATATTGTTCTTTTGTGTTTTAATTTCGTTTCCTTTCTCTTATAATATAGTTCTCTTAGTAATGGGATCCAAATAAACCTTAGGCATGAACTATTTCTCTTAGTAATAGTATCCAAATCTATTACCTCTGTCGCGAACTATTGTTTATTAGTTCCATCTTATTAAATTATTGTTAGTTTATGTTAGTTTAATTTTATTAATTAATTTTTAGGTAGTTGTTGAAAAAATAATTGTTTAATTTACATATTATTACATTATTATTACATTGATATTTGTTTGGTCATTTTGTTAATTTATATAATATAAAAAAAGTTGACGGTGTTTTTCTATTCATTTTTAGATCTCATGTTTTTGTATAAATATCTTTAGGTGTGAGGGTTGGTCCTCATAATAGATGAAATGTCTCAGCAGTAAGAATAAATTTAATTTTTTTCTGAATGCGAGAGTGGTGGTCGAGATATATATAGAGAGAACCTAAAAAATTCAACACGAGGTCATAATCATACACAATGATGCAAAGGGAAGCATAGGCATCAACAAATCCAAGGGAACAATATAAATATGCATAGAATGGCGAGGAAGAGGTAGCATTTTGGAAAGACATAAAATGAAAAATAAAAATGGGAGTGGGCATACCAATCAAATTTGGTTGAATTTCGTCATTTAGTATAGGAAATCGATAACTTGGTTCATGTAACTAATTTTTGGGATTGATTCAGTTAGTTAGCGATCTTAATATACTTTTTCAAGGATGAGTTATGTTTTTTTCACTGAGATTGGAATTTGATGGCCATTTGCTGCATTTTTCCATCACATACTATGAAAATTTTCAAAAAAACTTTTTCGAAGGCAGGTAAGTATCGACTTAAAATGTAATTTTGAGGTTTAATATTTGACTAGAATTGTCATCAACGAGTATTTATTTAACGGTGCTCAGAACTAGGAGGCAGTAGGGACTAGGCATGGGAAGACTAGTTAGTAAATGTTTAGTGAATGCAACAAAAACAAATTTGTTTTTAGTGTTAGAGGCAGTTTTTAGTTTGAGTTCATTTCATAATTGTTGTTATAGGTCTTCATAATTTAGTTGGAGTGTTTATTTATGTGAAGATTGTGGAGGTATTTTTGGTGTTCTTTTAGTGATCAATAGAATGACACTCATTATCCACATGTTGTCACAATGTTCTTCTCATGTTTATTTTTATGGTATTCTCCATGTTAACATGAATTGTTCTTGATCTGTTTCACTTGTCTTGCTTCTTTGGAATTTTGTTAAGTGCTTCTACTTCTATGTGGGAAAGAAGATAATTGTCTCATAAATCTTTCTTCCATAACTAAAATTGCGGCAATCACAACTACAGATAGCTTATTGTGCTTAGTTAATTGTTTTGATTGGTTTTATTGGCTTGGCCATTAACACTTTTGTGTTCTAAATAAATAAATGTATGTCATGATTAGATATATTAAATAGTTTTGTTTTTCCCTGCAAAAGTTATTTTTCATTGCACTTGGTAAGTAGCACCACCAGACTCGTCTACCTACTTTTCCAAATAAGATATTTGGGCCAGTTAAAAGCACTGACATTTTATACAAACCTGCAAGTATTAGTTGTCTACACAATATTTTTCAGTGGAGTGATCTTCTTTGAATACAATATTTTAATTTTTTCTCTAGATTACGTTATATTAATTTCATTATTTCAAATAACTCTATAATATAATAATAACAAAATTGAACAATACATTATTTTAATTTTACTTTTAAAAATAAATAAATAAAATAAAATAAAAAATGTAATAATAATATTTCTCATTCAAACTAAATATAATAATGACATTACTTTTTTTCTTTAATTTTAGACATTGATTAACAACAACGGCCCTTTTTTTTTAATGAAAGATACCTTCATTTCACAATTTCAAAGTTATAATTTTATTACTTAATACCATATATTCATTTCATAGATTTAAACAGTTATAAATGTCATTACTTAATAACATTAATTTCTTTTTGCAAACATTGATTTACTAAAAAAGCTATATTTTACTTTCACTTTGGATTTTATGTTTTTTTTTTCTTTCAAAATTGGATAATACTTTTATTAAAATTGATTATATTAAAATTCAATTTTAATTTCATAAAATTTCAATTTTATTAAAATTCAATTTTATATAATTTTAATTTTAGTTTCGTTATTTTTTGCAAATTATTATTTTCATTTCTCTGTTTAAAATATATCTTAATGAATATAATATTTTAATTTAGTGGTTTCAAACTATATCTTACTTTCACTCTCTTGATGTATCTTTAATGTGTTATGTTATGTATCATTAATGTATATTTTTTAAAATAATATTTAATGTTGCAACTTAGTTAGGGTAAACCGTAATATTTAGGACCGTAATAGCTCCAAAGCATTCATATCTAAAAATTGTAAATTTGTTCAGTTAATCGTGTTAACTTTCTTGCCAAATTTCAAGGGTGGCAGGCGCGGGTGGGATCTTGGTGGATCCCGGAGGACAAGTGGAACAAAGATTTTCCTGGGGACTTGGCTCTAGAACCAACAATGAAGCTGAATGGATGGCTCTACTCCAGGGTCTCCATCTCATTCGAGACAAAAATCTCCGGAAGGTCCTGATATTTGGAGATTCAAGGCATGTCATCCATAAGATGATCAATGGGTATCCCTCAGGAGATATTAAATGCCGTCGATTATATAAAAAAGCTAAGCTTCTTCTGCCTCAATCTTTCGAGGTTTTTCACATTCTTCATCATAATAATAAGGAAGCAGATATCATGGCTAACGTTAGAGCCAGTCTCCCTCAAGGCCACTATAGTCAGGATGGCGAGCCTTCCTACCTCAAATACATTCCATGATGAGAAGCTTTAGTATTCTTTCTCGCACTCTCATCATGCAATTTTCTAAAGTGAAGCCCTTATCTCTCGGAGAACACATTAGGTTTATTATAGGCCTTTATCCTTATCCCCTTATCCCCTTCTTATCTTCTCCCTTCTCCCTTGCTTCTTTCTCCTCCCCCTTTTCCTTCTCCTTATCCCCTCCATCGACCGCCTTTCCTCTCACTTCACCCCCCCTCCAGCTGGCCCTCACCTCCCACCTCCTTTTGGCGGCTCCCTGCATTCAATGACAAGTCCTGTTTGCCCTCCTTTGAAGGCCGCGTGGGTCGTTCTTCCCTCCTCGGCAGCAGCTGATTTAAAACACTTCAGGCCTCCAATTTATTGCCATTCCTTCTCGCACGATCGGTGGCCCCTCATCCCTATCTCTATGTCACCTCCTTGCTTAGACTCGCTCCATTGTAATGTTCTGGATTTTGGTCATGGCTCTCCCGGCTCTGTGAATTTCTTGCTGAATGTGGTAGCTAGAGTAGGGGGTGGGAGACTGCTGGGAATCCCTTGGAATGGGCTCCCCCTCATCCGTGCCTTTGTAAAGGAGCACCTTACTCTGTCTTCCTTCTCCTTATGCCAATGTAGTTATCCCTCAGCAGCCTGGGACATCGATAGTCACATTGATTCATCTCCTTCTCAAGCAGACAGACAGGATAAGGTCTTGGGATGCCTCTGCTCTGGCTGGAAGAACGACGCTCTGGGAACTCTGTCTTGCTCAGACAATCTTAGTGTTTCTGCTCTGCAACAAGAAATTGCCGACCTCTGGAGTGTTTATTCAGTGCGCTGGGGTGAGAACCAGGACATTTCTGTTTTCCCTCTGCACATTCAATTTTCTCGAATAGCAATAACACCTGACTCTGGAGGAATGGCTCACTTTGGTGATAATGCTGGACTGCTGGACATAAAAAAGAATCTGCGCAGGCTGTACGAGATGACTGCTATAGGGGTAATGGACAACAAAGAAATGGCCAAGGAAATTAAAAGTATGAGTGAAACTGTGAGTCACACATCGCTTGAGGTTAGTAATAATGGCGCCCGAACAGAAGATCTTGAGAGCAACCTGCGCGAGCTGCTGGGCAGAGTGGAACGAATAGAGGAAGTCCTCGAGAAGCTCATCTCTATGAACCAGGAGAGCAGGGTTAATGGAGTAAATGAAACAGCTGAACAACCCATGGAAGAAGAATCAGTTCTGCAGCCCAGGACTCTGAGAGGCAATTAAATTATGTCTCTTGTTTATTCTGTTTCAATTTTGTTTGGGTTATGTTTCTTTGCATTTTTCTTTGTAGCCAGTTTGTGAGGGTATATACTACCCGCATCTTTTGTAATTTTGGAACGATCATATGCTCTGCCTTATGGGAAAATTTCAGGACAAGCCAGATGTGCAGCAATTTTGACCTGCCGGCATTATATTTCCTTCTTCTGTTGTAATGAATGGCTGTGCACAACCTGTTAATATATTCCTCCTTTTTGTTTCTGTTAAAAAAAAACTTTCTTGCCAAATTTATGGAACTTAGTTAAAAATGGGCTCATAACTTGTATGAGTTAAAAAAAATGTGAATTTCCTTGTTCATTTAATCTTGTCTATTTTTGGCGTGTATTCTGCAAAGCCTTTGGTCTAGAATAGGGTTTGTTTTTCCTCCAAACGAAGCTTGTTAGTTCAAATTTATTATAATATGAGGCCCCTATCTTGTTATTTCAATGTTGAAGTGAATTTGATATGTTCGTGGAAGTTTTACAGCAATTTCATTCCAGGAAGCGAAAACTTACAATAATTTCATGGGTGGTTGTCAAACAGGGCTCGACCAATCCTTGACGTCCAACTTGGTTCACAACTCTGAAGACTTGGCACAACATCTGGAATCCAAGATTTCTTTTGCTGAGCAAAAGACGAAAGATTATGCTCAAATAATCTTCATTTTGGGTTTCGCTATGTGCTTATTTCAAATTTTAGCAATTTTGAAGCAATATATCGGTTGTATATTTTTGTTTAATTGATGGATAGATACTCCCTTAGATTTTATCTATTGATAAGACAACCAAGTTTGTTTATAGTAGGGATTTAATACATGGCTGCAGATTTTGTAATACAAGTGTCATATAAATCCATAATCTAAATTCTAGTCTCCACATTATGCCAGGATATAATGAATTATGGTATGTGGGTTTTGTTGGCAGCTAACAACCTTTTCACTTTTTAATTGTGTTTGGTTAATAAAAAATGGCATCAGCTTTCCTGTTTAATAAATTCTTGAGAAGATTATTAAAGAGTATCTTCTGAAAGTACCTCAAATTGAGGACACTAATAATCAATTTAGCAGCTATTAAATTTGCTTACTATATAATTGATTTTTCTTTAGATATATTTAAATTTTGATTATATTTGTTTGATGATGATATAGTTTCACTTAATGTTTCATTAAATCAACAGGAGACTATTCTCATTTTTATGCCAAGTCAAAATTTTCTTCTATGATTTTAACCTCATTTTTCCCACATGATCTTCTCATGTTGATTAATATCCACGATTCATGTTTGGTTTATCATTCTAGGTAAATTATAAGTGATGAAATGCATTTTTTATCTTATGCAATGGTTACAGTAATAATGTTTATTCATGATATAATATAAACATTATCTTAAAACTATGCTTAAATGATTATTCAAACCTACACTTGTAATTTATCCTAGCTACAATGGCGCTCATGCAAACGAAACGGCTAGTGAATTTATGTTAATTTGTCTTCTACCCAAACTAGGATTGTAACCATGAATCAGTATACCATTGAATGATGTGTGACACTTGTTTTATATGGTACAACTATGATATGTGTTTCATTTCATTTGGGTCTGTGATTCGTGAAGGTCATTTCCATTTATAATTCCTGTACGAGACCATAATTTCGTTGCTTGTATCATCATTAACCTTGATTTGTCATACCCTATGATGAAGCTTGTATCATTTTGGTCACGACGGTGGTTGAATTTGGGGTTTTGCAGAGGATTATATTGAACTAGTTTTATTTTCACGTTTACATACACAATCACTCTCAAAATTACCTTGTTTATCAGCTCAACGTTGAAACAATGGCTCCTTGGTGTAGATTCGAACCAGCTAGGAGTGAACCATTAGAGATTGAACTTGAGAAAATCGGTTGGGGTGACTTCTTTATAAGTTTTAATGGGCATCATACAAAAGTGACTCGATAGTTTTCTCTATTACTTAGAGAAAAAGTTTCCCAAATTGGGAACCTCTATTTAGTTATTACTGAATACCTCATAGCAAAGGATACAAATCTTCCACGTAAGGGTGAAATATGGTTTAAGAAGAGAGAAATTAACAGAGCGAAGTGGAAACATTTTTTGTTCCCTCTGCCAGAGAATTTCTACTATAAACATGGATATCTAATGAAGTTCCTTAAACCTCAATGGAGTCCTATTCTAAAGCTAATTATAAGGTACATCACTTGCAATGGTAGGTTTTCTTGTGTACATTTTTATCACCTCAAGATTCTTATGGTGTTTGAGGATTTTAGGGTAAATTTACCTTGATTCTAGTTGAATAGTTTGGAAAAGATGGCTTATGTGGTCAGAAATTCAATACGAGATCAATACCAAAGATTATTCCACCATGGTTTACTCAAAATCGTGATATAATACTAGTTGTCTATGATGGGTAAAATTGGGATAATTTTTTAAATGAAAATAATTTCGGGCAGATCCAGTTTTGGCCTTCTCCTCTCCCTAATATCTGACAGAAAAGGAGACGATCCTCTATGCATGAACCTTCTAAGTTATAATTTTAGTTAAACCCTAAATAGGAAAGTGTCAATAACCATATCTTGGCAAAGGATTTAGGGTGTGATTTGACAAAGAATGATACTATTCCAATTGTTGAAATTCCTGGAAATCCATCGCAACTTGTGCAAACTCATAGGATACCTACACAAAAGATAGAGTGGTTAGAAAGTTGTCAAAACAAAGACTCTTCCTATCATAGTGAATTTAAACTCAAACAAAATTACTTGACTTCTATGAGCACACGTCGATTCACTCATAATATGGCTATGGTTTCCATTCCTATTATGTTACAATAACAAAAAGAGTCTCCTTTGATAAAGGTTGTAAGTGACGATGATAATATATCTCGAATTTGTAAAATTTCCCACGATGGTGATGAAAAGAGTATGGAGGTGAAAAACCCCATGACCTCTCTTGCAATGGAATTCATTGAAAGATCCTCTCCTTTCATATCTGACCAAAAAAATTCATACATCAGGGACTCCTCCCCTGCTAGAAGTGAAAAGAACCGTTCAACAAACTCTTAAGCATATACTTGAGGCTATAATTTCTCAGTTAGAAACAAAATTGAGAGAGTCTCATTCTAATATGATTAGTAAAGAGGAAGATATTAATACCCTTAAAAGCGAGTTGTTGCATTGGGTAAATCGATGGCGTGATTTGAAACTCAGGAAAGACAAGTATAAACCCATTATAAAATCATCAGCCTCTACAAATGAAAGATTACTAATACAATGAGTAAAACAAAAGATTAAAATTATGAAACTTCGAGCTAGGTTGGTCGAGGCTTGACAAGTAGCAAAATTACAAATCACAACTTAAATTGTTTTCTTGTTTCACTTTATCTTTGATAGGTTGTTCAATTCATCACAGGTAAATAATTTCTGTCACATGCCCCAATTTGTAAAAACAATTTAATGTTATTTGAGGAACATTGTGTTATATTTTATGCTAAGTTTGTAATTTCTGACCAAGTGGGGTCAACAATAATTAATGTAATTCAGAATATTTTATTTATAAATAAATAAATGATGAGACAACAGCTTAGGGAAGTTGTTAAAAGAGTGTTAACTGGTCACTTGGTGGACAATATTGGGTGCAGAGTACACTGACAAGTGGCAGCATCCTCAAACTACTTCCAACTGTTGCAGGTGGAAACTTCCCTATATTTGTGGTCATGATTCCCTAAGAAAGTGGAATTGGAGCATGGCTCATTAAATGAAAACTGACCCAGAAGACCTAGGCATCTCTATAAAATTTCCCATTGAAGACAGCTGGGGCTGCTCATTTCTGAGGGGTGATCATTTAGAGTGAATGGATTTACTTATGATAAATTCGATGGAGGGGATTACTGAAGTGAGTTTGAGGGGTTAAACTGCTGAGATTAAACTTATTGCATCTATTAGGATGAAGTTCTTACTGCTATGAGCATATTTGAATTACTGAGGCAATTTGACCAGTCAAGTGACAAAAGGTCTTAAGGACATGTCCTTCACCTAGTACTCTACCAGGAGGACCAGGAAACAGGATTGGGGCTCCTGAGGAAGTGCAGTCTAAGCTTCCTCAAAGAGTTGGTTGGGAGGAACAACCTCCTTAAGTTGTTGTCGCCTCATTATTGACAAGTTCTATTTGTTTTCATGTTATTATATTTATTTATTGTCTTCAGTAAAATGTTTACTAGTTTTCAAATATAGGCATGTTATTGTTTAATTAGGGTTTATGAAGAAAGGAGTAACTATGTACTATTGGATTTAGTGGTCGACAGATTATGCTAGAAATAGTAGTAAATATTCTAAATGAGAAATAAATAGAATTAGAATTCCATACTGTATTTTTCCACGCCTGGCTTAGGAAGTAATCTAGTACAGTTGGGTGTTTAGGTAGATATGATGATTTTCATTTAACCTGAATGAAAAATGTAACTAAATTCTTCTATAGTTTGCTTATGATTTTATTATGTACATAAATAGTAAATACTTTATGTATTAAATGAATTTACTTTAGATAAGAACTAAACATAGGTATGTAAAAACATTTAGAGATCATACTACTTAAATAACTATTTAAATACTAGTAATCTTTATAAACATAAAACTTACAGTTTAACAAATAAACATAGGTATAATAAACACACTATCACCTAGGGTTTAGGTTAAGATAATTTTCATTACAATCTTATAACATTTGATTTCCAAACAATATGTGTCTTTGAGGTAAGACAGAAGTTTCTACTATAACTTAAGTACAACTACCTAGGTTATTGAAAGATAAACTTAATCCTATTATCAAGTTTGCAGTAATTACCCTAAATATTTCTTTATAAGAATTAAAACAATTGTAAAAATCATTAAAGGAAAATATTAAAACAGAGCTAAGAATTTTCCAGGTAAAAATTTATTTCTTCCTGAACTAGAAGGTTTACTTAAGAATTTGCCCTTATGAACAAAACAAAGTAATAATAATACTCTTAACATAGTAAAATTTCCATAATGCATTGCACTGTAACTCCTTTTTAATTTACATGATTATAATTTAAAATAATACAATAACCATTTTTTTAAAACAAAATAAAATAGGAAGAAAATGGCTTATTGCCTTTAGAATTACAGGTTAAGACTCATGCCTGTCCAAATATTAACCAAAAACAAAATAACATTTATCGAATAGTAACCATACATTACTGATAGGTGAAAACCATGAATTCATTTACAAATCCTCACTGATTAACAGTCTTTTCTTTACCTACTAAAATGTATTTTTTAAAAACTAAAAATTTACCAGACAAAGGTCAACAGCCTCTAGGGCTTAGAGATGAGCTCTATAGAAAGCAGTAAAAGAAGTTACATTGTTTAGGCCGTAAGGCAGAGACATAAAAACTAGTTTCCATCATGACTACTAGAGCATTCATCATCCCTGGACAAAGTACCCTCTAAGGGTTTTGAACTTATATAGAAAAAAAGCAAGCATTGAAACTTTAAGCTAGCAGTTAAACCGAGGCCGTGCCTTTTCAACCACAAGAACCAAACTTCCAACAACCACAACATTATGCAAGAAGAAGCCCTCGTTTGCAACTGAGGCTTACCGATTTGTATGCTCAAGTGAAACTTGAAGGGTAAGCTTGCTTCCACCTACATAGCCGAAGCCAGGAGAAGGACCTGGAAGTTGCAAAACCTTCTTAAAATTTGTAAAAACCTTTTGCAAAAATTAACCTAAAATAGAAAAAAAAAGTGTAAGACTTTACCTGTTAAAGTTTCAGGATGAAACTGAGGTAAAAAGGCCACCGTAGATCGTGTTGGCACCAAGCCTAAAGGAAAGAAGACATTGATTTACCACTGCAAAGGAAATCGAGCAAACAAACTCAACCAGACGAAGATATACTCCTGGACGAAGATCTGACTTTTCAGTTGCAGGTTCAAGACAAGCACATCCCTCGAGTCCTGAAGAAAAACCAATATCCACACTCATTGTAACTAATTCAACCAATACAAATACCAAAACCCATTCATGACCTCTCTCAAATAGTCACAACAATTATTTAGGGAAGTAAGCTCCAAGCTTGAAGGTGGTTACAGATCTCCCATGGCCACGAGATCTCTGCTTGGCCAGCAAGACAGATAAAACCCTCAGTCTGCAAAGAAAAAGCATAGGGTTTGGAGTTTTAAGTCAACTCTTGTGTGGATACAAACCATCCCACCTATCCTTCAAATAATTCTCCTCTAGCATGGGTAAGTTCTATAGTCAGCGCTGCAACACTTCATTTACAATCAAACCAATAATCAATAAAACCATACATTGTTTATGATTGCCATTATATATATATATATATATATATATATTTGTGCCATAGAGTTTAGCAAGGCATAGGAGTATAAAACATAGTCTTAAGTTATGAAGTAACCCATAGGCCTTGTCACTTTTAAATAGACTCTTTTGCTAACTTCATGTGCCAAGACTTTGAATAAAGATATTTCAAGTCTACTAATCAACTTGCATGAAGATTTAGTCATAGCTAAGGGTGCACTTAGATTTTAAAGTAAAAGATACATATAGAAAGGAATACAAAGTACATCCTTTTATAACATGAAAGGTATATAATGAGAAACCTAGATTAAGGTAAAAATGGTATGCATCTTTGGATGTAGGTCGTAGGAGTTTTAGAGTAACTCTTTTCCAGCAAAAATAATCTAGGATGATGGTTTAGGAATTTATGAAGTAGATCTTGTGTATGATTCATTTAATCATGCTCAAAACTAGAATCCAATGTATTCTTCAACTAAGAAAAAGATTGAGTACTATGAATGCATCCTAGTTAAAATTCAGATCAATTTTGCTTTCAAAAGTATATGGTATTCTTGACTCAAACCAAACTTTTGATTATCCTTCGACATAGTATCTAGAATGCATTTTATAACTATGCTGGTGCAAATTGTTATACTTTTATTATGGAGTTGTAATGACAGAAAAAGATTAACTTTACCTCCTTGAAGACAAGCAGCATAATAAAACATTTTCTAAGACTAGCATCTTAATCATGCTAGGGAAGTAGCTTCTCGACGTGAATTTAAATAACACCCTACTAGATCTTACGCTTTACCTGCTAAACATGTAAGGAACCAGCAGTCCAAATGATTTAGCTAAACGCTAAGTAAGCCCCAATCACATACATGAATTCTTACCTACCTGACAAAAGATAAACATCGGTATATCTAGCAGCAGCAAAATGCAAATCCTTTCCTAACTTTGATAGAATTGCAGTTGTTAAAGTCATTAATAGCACTAACACAAGTTTTTAAGATTACACCTTTTAGTTTTCAGGTTATTATAAAGAATCAATCTCATGTTCTTTAATAAACTGTTTCATTTTCCGCTAACCTCTAGCAAGTACTTAGCTGCGACTATAGACATTTTATGTCACTTGAAAATTTTTAAATTTTTATGAATTTTTGGGTTATTACATGTGGTATCAGAGCACAAGGTTCAAACACTAGTCCTAAATGTATCTCAACTTGCTTATGTGGAACAATAAATTTAAATAATTATGCTGATGTTGTTTTCTTTGAATGATACACACAGAGAATTTTGTTTCTGAGTTAATGACAGGTATGGATAGACTGGAAGAATACAGGGATGAGGAATCTCCTTACATTGAATGAAATAATATTCAAAAAAAACCTATACAAGAAGAGATAACTAATAATTCTTCTGAACTACTACAAATAGTTAAAGAATTAAAATCAGAGATGGAATCAGTTAAGAAAGAAAATGAGAGGATTCTAAGAGCTCAAGAGGATCTAAATCAGATCTTAATAGAAACATTTCATACTTAGGGAAAGAGTAAAATAAATGAGACTGAAGATATAGGTTATCAGCATAAAGATAAAAGGACTAAACAAGTTAAAAATGAGATCAGCTTATCTTTCGAAGTATATGGTGACTTACATAAACAAAACTCTCATTATACTAGTGACAGTAGTGAAGATAACCACCATACTAGGAAGATAAAATATAAACCTTATGAAGAAATATTTGGGGAGTTCAAGAAGATCAAGCTGCCAACATTTAATGGAGAAACTGAGAAGGGGGAAGAAGCAGAATCTTGGCTGTTCGACATGAAGAAATACTTCCAAATTTATAACTAATCTAATCAACTGAAGGCCTGGATGGCTATTTATAATATTACGAAAAAAGTTGATATATGGTGGCAGGACTTTAAAAGAGTAAAAGGTATAAGGGAGAAAAACATAAATTGGAGTACATTCAAGAAATATTTCAAAAATAAATTTTTATCTGAACAATACTATGAGGAAAGGGATAAGGAATTCTATGAGTTAAAACCGGGTACAATGAATATGAAAGAATTGAATAGTAAATTTCTAAGTCTTCTCAGGTATGTGCCATATATTGTGGATGAGAAACCTAAGGTACAACGATTTCTCAATTGTTTACCTTATCATATAAAGGATAGGGTCGAATATGACAATCTGAAAACATTAGAAGAAGCAATGAGAAAATCGAATTTCTGTTATGAACAGAATCGTAAAAAGGAGAGTATGGCCAACTGGAAGGCCAAAAGGAATAATAACTTTGAACAAAAGAAGAAATAGTTTGCACCTAATCGAAATTCTAAAAACAATAACACCAGAAATTTTCCTAGTAAGAATTTCCAAGGGAATAAAAGTAATTCACAGACCAATCCGAATAATCAAAGGAATAAAGAATCTACTAACAACCATAGTAACTATACAAAGAAATTTGAATGAAAGGAACCCATAAAGTGTTGGGAATGCAATGGTCCGCATAATGCATCAGTGTACCCCAATTGGAAGAAGACTGTTAGCAACATACACACAATACAGGAGGAGATGACTATTGGTGATCTAGTGAGGACAATGCTTAGGATCAATGCAACATTAGAGAACCGGCAAGTAGATTATCAAACTTCCATGGTGGAAGTGGAAGTTAAGATAAATCAAATACCTATATCTATTTTAATTGATCCAGGAGCTAGTTTAAGCTATATTTATCCTAATTTAGTAGAAAAGTGTAAGCTTCCAGTTGCAAAGTTTGCAAATTCTTCGTTAGTTCAGCTAGCTACTGGTGCAAAGAGAAAGGTAATTAGTTTTGTAAAGAATTGTGCAATAACTATGGATCAGTTTGAAACTGTTGTTAAGCTCAATGTGCTTCCTTTAGGTTCATATGATATATTAATTGGTATGGATAGGTTAAAGCAGCATAGGGTGGCCTTGAATTACTTTGATAAAACCTTTACTTGCATAAATAACAATGGAAAGTTAATAAATGTAAGGAGAATCCCTAGGAAAATAGCCATAAGGCAGATCTCTTCTCTACAGCTTAAGAGAGCTGTTAGGAAAGGCTGTAAGGCTTATGCAGTAACAATAATCGATGAAGAAAACATTAACAACATAGATAAATTAAAATTGCAATATATACCGATTCTAAGGGAATATTCAGATGTATTTTCGGAAGAAATTCTGGGACTGCCTTCGAAACGGGAATTAGATTTTACTCTTGAGCGTCTGGTACCTGGTGTAGTGCCCAGCTCAAAAGACCCTTATCAATTGAATATACTAGAATTAAATGAACTTAAGTCATAGTTAAAAGAACTTATTGATAAGAATTACATTAGACCCAGTGTATCTCCCTGGGGGGCACCTGCCATCTTTGTTAAGAGGGGCACTATGTATAGATTATCGTCAATTAAATAAAATGACTATCAAGAATAGATACCCGTTACCTCACATAGATGATTTGTTTGATCAACTACTTGGAGCCATGGTGTTTTTAAATATTGACTCTATGGTCTGGATACCACCAGGTCCGAATCAAAGATGAAGACATCTTTAAAACAACCTTTAGAACTCGATATGGACATTACAAGTTTGTCGTTATGCCCTTTGGGCTTAATAATGCTCCAGCTGTTTTTATGTGTTTGATGAATAATGTAATGCATAAATATCTGGATAAATTTGTGGTCGTATTTATTGACGACATCTTAATTTACTCAAAATATGAAGAAGAACATAAAGAACACTTAAAAATTGTCTTGCAAGAGTTATGAGAGCATCAACATTTTGAAAAATTTAGTAAATGTGACTTCTTTAAAGATAAAATCCAGTATTTAGGTCATGTGGTGACTAAAGAAGGAATTTTGGTTGACCTAGAAAAGATAAAGGCAATCGAATATTGGCCAGTCCCAAAAGACGTAATTGACGATTGATCATTCATGGGGATTACCGGTTATTACTGGAGGTTCATTGAAGGGTTTTCAAGAATTGCAAATCCTACAGAAAAAGGGGAAGAATATCGATTGGAATCAGAAGTGTGAGGACGATTTTAAAAAGTTAAAAACATTGTTAACCACCGCATCAATTTTAAGAATTGTTGACCCTAATAAAGATTTTATAGTATGTACTAACGCATGCAATGACGATTTAGGTGGAGTATTAACTTAGGAAGGACATGTCATTGCTTATGAGTCTAGGAAACCAAAGATTCATGAGGAAAATTATGCGTCCTATGACTTAGAATTAGCTGTTTTCATACATGCCTTAAATATGTGGAGTCATCATTTAATTGGAAGGAAGTTTATATTAATGACGGATAATAAAGGATTGAAATACCTGTTAAATCAACCTAACTTGAATGCTAGGAAAGCTAGGTGGCTAGATTTTCTAAGTGAATATGATTTTGAAATTCAACATAATAAGGAAAGGAAAATAAGGTTGTTGATGCATTAAGTAGAAATGCAAAGTTGAATTTTATAGCAGCCATCAACACTTATACAATAGTCTTGGAAGATCAACTTGAACCTGGAATAGAACAAGATGAAAATTACCAAAAATTACAAGCAAAAGTAAAAGAGAATTTAATAGAAAGTCTAAGTACATGGTACAAATTGAATGAAAAAGTATTATTACTGTGTAAAGATAGATTATACGTACCTAATGTACTTAAGATTAAGCTGTTAATTTTAAATGAAATTCATAAAACTCCTTATTCAGGGCATCCAGGTTATCAAAAAACTATAGCCATGCTAAGAAAGGATTATTTCTAGCCAAATATGAAAAATGAACTGGTAGAATATATTGCTAGATGCTTTGAATGTCAGCAAATAAAAACTGAACATCAGCATCTAGCTAGGCTACTTCAGCCATTGTTTATTCCTAGCTGGAAATGGGAGATAACTAGCCTTGATTTTGTTATGGGATTACCTATAAATTAGAACTTAAATGACTCAATAATGGTAGTGGTTGAAAAGTTGAGTAAGGTAGCCCATTTTATACCTGTAAAAACTACTTATAAAGCTGCAAATATTGCTAATATTTTCTTAAAACAATTTTTTCAGTTGCATGGAATACCGAAGGTGATAAGTTCAGACCAAGACCCTAAATTTACAGGTAATTTTTGGAAATATTTGTTTAAAGGATTAAATACTACATTAAACTTTAGTACCTCTTTCCATCCTCAAACTGATGGACAAACCGAAAGAGTAAATCAGGTATTGGAGGATCTACTTAGAATATATGTAAATGAGCATTCAGGTAAATGGGAAGATTATTTACACATGGTAGAATTTGCTTACAATAATAATTATCAAGCTTTAGCTAGGTATAGTCCTTTTGAGATTCTATATGGAAGGAAATGCAATACTCCCATCTCTTGGAGTAATCCAGTGGATAGGTTAGTATTAGGACCTAAATTATTGAAAGAAATGGAGTTAATTGTAAAAGAGGTACAAGGTAATTTGAAAATTATGCAAGATCGACAAAAATTCAAGTATACCTTAAATGAACTCCAAAGGAGTTCCAGGTAGGAAAACATGTTTTTATTAAGGTGAGACCCAAAAATATTTCTTTGAGGCCGGGTACTTGTGCCAAGCTAGCTCCTCGATATTGTGGTCATTTTTAAATACTGTCTAGGATCAGACAGGTAGCATATCAGCTAGCTCTACCACCAAATATAAGAGTTCACCGTGTTTTTCATATTTCTGTATTAAAAAAATATGTACATGATACCACTCATGTTATTAATTAGAATGATGTGCAGGTGGAACCCAAAGGATATTTTCTAATGGAACTCGATTGTATCCTCGAACAGAGGGAGATCTTGCTTCGAAACCGCACCATTGGTCAAGTGAAGGTGCAATGGAAGCACCTTAGTCTAGAGGAAGCCACCTGGGAATTGGAAATTCATATGCAGGATGCATATCAAATTCTATTTCAGGGGAACTCTAAGGGCGAGGAATAAATAACATCGAGGACGATGTTATAATTTAAGGGGGTGTGTATGTCACATGCCCCAATTTGCAAAAACAATTTAATGTTATTTGAGGAACATTATGTTATATTTTATGCTAAGTTTGTAATTTATGACCAAGTGGGGTCAAGAATAATTAATGTAATTCAGAATATTTTATTTATAAATAAATAAATGATGAGACAACAACTTAGGGAAGCTATTAAAAGAGTGTTAAATGGTCACTTAGTGGAGGAGACTGGGTGGAGAGTACACTAACAAGTGGCAACATCCTCAAACTACTTTCAACTGTTGCAAGTGGAAACTTCCCTATATTTGTGGTCATGATTCCCCAAGAAAGTGGAATTGGAGCAGGTGGCTCATTAAATGAAAAATGACCTAGAAGACGTAGGCATCTCTATAAAATTTCCCATTGAAGACAGCTAGGGCTGCTCATTTCTGAGGGGTGATCATTTAGAGTGAATGAATTTACTCATGAGAAATTCGATGGAGGGGATTACTGAAGTGAGTTTAAGGGGTTAAACTGCTGAGATTGAACATATTGCAGCTATTAGGCTGAAGTTCTTACTGTTATGAGCATTTTTGAATTACTGAGGTAATTAGACTAGTCAGGTGACAGAAGGTCTTAAGGACATATCCTTCACCCAGTACTCTACCAGGAGGACCAGGAAACAGGCTTGGGGGTCCTGAGGAAGTGCAGTCTAAGCTTCCTCCAGGAATTGGTTAGGAGGAACAACCTCCTTAAGCTGTTCTCACCTCATTATTGACAGGTTATATTTTTTTTAATGTTATTATATTTATTTATTGTCTTCAGTAAAATGTTTACTAGTTTTCAAATATAGGCATGTTATTATTTACTTAGGGTTTATGAAGAAAGGAGTAACTGTGTATTATTGGATTTAGTGGTTGGCATATTATCTTAGAAATAGTAATAAATATGCTAAATGAGAAATAAATAGAATTAGAATTCCATACTATATTTTTCCACATTTGGCTTTGACAATACTCTAGTATAGTTGGGTGTTTAGGTAGATATGATGATTTTCATTTAACCTAAATTAAAAATGTAAGTAAATTCTGCTATAGTTTGCTTATGATTTTATTCTGTACAGAAACAGTAAATACTTTATGTATTAAATGAATTTACTTCAGATAAGAACTGAACATAGGTATTTAAAAACATTTAGAGATCATATTGCTTAAAGAACTATTTAAATACTAGTATACTTTATAAACATAAAACTTACAGTTTAACAAATAAACATAGGTATAATAGACAGACTATCACCTAGGGCTTAGGTTAAGATAACTTTCATTACAATCTTATAACATTTTATTTCCAGACAATATGTGTCTTTGAGGTAAGACAAAAGTTTCTACTGTAACTTAAGTACAACTACCTAGGTTATTGAAAGATAAACTTAAGCCTATTCTCAAGTTTGCAGTAATTACCCTAAATATTTCTTTATAAGAATTAAAATAGCTGTAAAAATAATTAAAGGAAAATATTAAAATAGAGCTAAGAATTTTTCCAAGTAAAAATTTATTTCTTCCCGAACTATAGGGTTTACGTAAGAATTTACCCTTATGAACAAAACATAGTAATAATAATACTCTTAACACAGTAAAATTTCCACAATGCATTGCATTGTAAATCCTTTTTAATTTACATGATAAAAATTTAAAATAATACAATAACCATTTTTTAAAAACAAAATCAAATAGGAAGAAAATGGTTTATTGGCTTTAGAATTACAGGTTAAGACTGAGGCCTATCCAAATATTAACCAAAAAAAAAATAACATTTATCGAATAGTAACCATACATTACTGATAGGTGAAAATCCTAAATTCATTTACAAATCCTGACTGATTAACAGTCTTTTCTTTACCTACTAAAATATATTTTTAAAAAACTAAAAAGTTACGAGACAAAGGTCAACAACCTCGTAGCGCTTAGAGCTAAGCTCTATACAAAGCAGTAAAATAAGTTACATTGTTCAAGCCATAAGGCAGAGACATACAAACTAGTTTCCATCACGACTACTAGAGCCTTCATCATCCCTGCACAAAGTACTCTCTAAGGGTTTTGAAACTTATATAGAAAACAAGCAAGCATTGAAACTTTAAGCTAGGAGCTAAACCAAGGCCATGCCTTTTCAACTGCAAGAACCAAACTTTCAACAACCACAACATTATGCAGGAAGAAACCCTCGTTTGCAACCAGGGCTTAACAATTTTCATGCTCAAGTGAAACTTGAATGGTAAGCTCGCTTCCACCTACAGAGACGGAGCTGGAAGAAGGACCTGCAAGTTACAAAACCTTCTTGAAGTTTGTAAAAACCTTTTGTAAAAATTAACCTAAAATCGAAAAAAAAGTGTAAGACTTTACCTGTTAAATTTTCAGGATGAAACTAAGGTCAAATGACCACCATAGATCATGTTGGCACCTAGCCTAAAGGAAAGAAGACACTAAGTTACCACTGCAAAGGAAATCGAGAAAACAAACTCAACCAGATGAAGATATACTCTTAGTCGAAGCTCTGACTTTTCAGTTGTAGGTTCAAGACAAGCACAACCCTCGAGTCCTGAAGAAAAACCAATATCCTCATTCGATGTAACTACTTAAACCATTAAAAAGACCAGAAACCACTCACAACCTCTCTCAAATAGTCACATCAATTGTTTAGGAAAGTAAGCTCCAAGCTTGAAGGTGGTTACGGATCTCCCATGGCCGCGAGCTCTCAGCTCAACCAACAAGACAAAGAAAACCCTCGCTCTGCAAAGCAAAAGAATAGGGTTTGGAGTTTTAAGTCAACTCTTGTGTGGATACAAACCATCCATGTGTCCTTCAAATAATTCTCCTCCAGCATGGGTAAGTTCTATATTCAGTGCCGCAACACTTCGTTTACAATCAAACTAATAATCATTAAAACCATACATCGTTTATGATTGCCATTATATATATATATATATATATATATATATATATNTTTACAACATGAAAAGTATATAATGAGAAACCTAGATTAAGGTAAAAATGGTATACATATTTGAATGTAGGTCATAGGAGTTTTAGAGTAACTCTTTTCCAGCAAAAATAAGCTAGGATGATGGTTTAGGAATTTAGAAAGTAGATATTGTGTATGATTCATTTAATGATGCTCAAAACTAGAATCGAATGTATGCTTCAACTAAGCAAAAGACTAAGTACTATGAATGCATCCTAGTTAAAATCTAGATCAATTTTTCTTTCAAAAGTATATGGTATTCTTGACTCAAACCAAACAGTAATTTTATTATCCTTCGGCATAGTATCTAGAATGAATTTTATAACTATGCTGGTGCAGTTCATTATACTTTTATTATGGAGTTGTAATGACAAAAAAAGATTAAGTTTACCTCCTTGAAGACAAGCAACATAATAAAACATTTTCTATGACTAGCATCTTAATCATGCCAGGGAAGTAGCTTCTCGACGTGAATTTAAATAACACCCTACTAGATCTTACGCTTACCTGCTAAACCTGTAAGGAACCAGCAGTCCAATTGAGTTAATTGAATTCTAAGTAAGCCTCGATCACATACAAGAATTCTTACCTCCTTGAAAAAACATAAACATCAATATATCTAGCAGCAGCAAAATGCAAGTCCTTTCCTAACTCTAATAGAATTGCAGTGGTTAAAGTCATTAATAGCACTAACACAAGTTTTTAAGATTACACCTTTTAGTTTTAAGGTTCTTATAAGGAAGCGATCTCATGTTCTTTAATAAACTATTTCATTTTCCACTAACCTCTAGCAGGTAATTAGCTGTGACTATAGATATTTTATGTCACTTGAAAATTTTTAAATTTTTACGAATTTTTGGGTTTTTACAATTTCATTAGCACATCTACATAATCAAAGATTATGTAGAAGTGCATAGGATTCATTTTGTTTGTTGTCCACTGATTGAATATAAGTTTAAATGAAAATTTAATGTTCCGTTGAATAGTTATTGTAGGTGGCTTACATATTTTTCATGGATGCATTTTGTTTCGTTGATGTTGTTGGACTTATGGAAGTTTCTTTGCCATGTGTTAAACTAATTACCTATTATGATGCTATCACTGACATGTTCTTTTTATTTTGGGTAATTCTTTAAACTATTTGTGATGCTTCGTTATCTTGTCGATGGAACAATCGTGTATATTGTTTGTTTTACTTTGACAATTGTTAAACTGATGTGTATCAAGTTTTTAAATGGAAAAGTTTATTTTGGGAGTAGATCCATCAAAATCTCCAAATAGTTAGTTTGCCTTAGTATATAATTCATGAGGGTGACTTAAGATAGGGGATTAGATAAAGAGAATAAGTTGTCCTTTAGAGTTGTAATTTCCAAAATTTTGAAGTTGATTCTTATGTCATGATAACACTTTTGTTGGCATATGTTTCTGAGATGTCTTGAGAAACTGGTAACATTGTAGTTCATGTTTTCTTTGATAGAGTTATATATACGTGAATATGAAACCTCTTTTGTTGTTTACTTTCATATGTTGATTTACATTTACATTGTAGTATGCAGTATTGACGATATTTTTACTTTCAAATACACCTTGTTTACATTTCTGATTGTATTATGTTTATAGTTATTCTTAGATAGTTTTCATTATTTGATATAACTTTTATGTCATTATTCATATGATTTTATTTTCTTATTAACTATTTGTATAGATGTTAAGATCAGTAAGAATTATTATTATAATATTTCATATATTGGACATAATATAACTTATTGTTTAGTGACAGTACATATGGTCTAGGTTGTAATAATTTATTATTATTTATCATAACAAATTACCGTAATTTAGTTTTATTGGGATTATGATATATTAAAAGAGATTTTTCTCATAGTATATTATATCTTCAAAATCATAACTTACAACAGAGATGATTTTAGGGTTGAATTTTAGCCCATGGGATAATTTTAAGGGTTTTTAAAACATTAGTGGATGAATTTGTATATTAATTCTATTTTTCTCATTAATAAACTTTAGCCCACAATTTATTTACCAAAAAAAACTTGAAATGGAGAGTCGTATTTCATAAAGAAATATAGTAAAAATTGCTTTTTCCCTCTTGAAAATTCCTTCAAGATTGCATTCGCCCTAATTTTTCTGGGAATGGTGGTTGCTGGGGACAATTTCGCCTTGTCTGCTTCCTTGAAATCCACGATGGATTCGAATTCTCCCTGAATTTAGGGCTTGAATCTGTTTTACAATTAGATTCTCCTTTTTTTGTTTGAAGCAGGTTTTATCCCTTATATATATATGTTATTGCTACTGTTAGGTTGATCCATACTCACGAGTCACTTGTGATCCCTCATCCCTTGGTTAAGAAGATGGAAAGTATCAAATTTTCTGGGTTTTTATCATATATCCAAGATCCTAAAGGACGAACCTGGGTTTTTATCAGATATCTAAGATTCACAGCTTAAGATTAGTGTTCATTTCTAGTTTGTTTTGATAGGCCAGCTAGATCTATTTAGTAACCTTGATGAAGTAGCAAAAACATTCTTGGGGTGAATTCTATCTTCCTTACTGCTATACTTCTGAAATAGTTAGTTTGGTTTTATTTTATTTTGGGTTTATTACTATTAGTTTCTAGGGGATCTAAATATAGCTATGTGATAACTTACGCCTAGGTTTCAATATGGAATAGATCGTATAATTTCAGTAATTGATCAGATAAGTTTTGGGTGGAAAAAGGTTAAAATTCAGATTTTGAGTACATACACTTTAAGAACT
This sequence comes from Pseudotsuga menziesii, assembly GCA_001517045.1. Classification (NCBI taxonomy): domain Eukaryota; kingdom Viridiplantae; phylum Streptophyta; class Pinopsida; order Pinales; family Pinaceae; genus Pseudotsuga; species Pseudotsuga menziesii. Next base: position 726,458 of record LPNX011084327.1, read on the forward strand.
CCAATTAATCAAAGTGGAACTTGAAAGGGGGAGGAATGGCTCACCTAATAGCATTAGAAGGAGAGGGATGGAGATGCTTACCATTAGTGGGATGATGACATCAATGTTACATTAGGAAGATAAAGGGGTCAGGTATTTGTTGAGGCATGGAAAATCACAGGTAACAACAGTAGGGATTCTCCCCAATAAATGTTCCCAATTATCTTGTTATTGTTTGGTATGGGGAATCCGTCCGGTTTATGGTCCGGCTACTGTAGTTTGAGTAATGGTTAAAGCTTATTTTACTGGTTGTGGCCTGGTCCACCGTTTAATTGTATTTTTTAGTTTTTTATTTAGGTATGATATGAAAGTTCCTACATATATGTTTTGGATAGAGATAATGAGGAGTGTCACAATGTGATGTGCAGGTTCTTAATTCTCATCTTACCTCTCTTGCTTCTAAATCAAAAACAAAGAAAACTACTAGATGCAACAATAGTTTCTCATGTGGTATTACTGGATGGAACAATAGTTTCGACTAGATCAACATTGGACTGAATCTGTCCTTGATCAGCAAGGTCTTGTTCTTCTTGTGTCTCTGTTCTTGATTCTTCTGTTTCCTTTTCTGTTTTCCCTTTTCCCTTATTTGCATCTTCTAATATCAATCCTTCACTTTCTTTCTGCTTTCTAAGTATTTCTTCTTCCTCCTTTGTTTTCTTCTCTTCTTCTATCCTCCTTGCTGCCTCTTCAACTGTCCTTTTCTTTTCTTCTTCTTCAGATCACAACCGGTTCTCTACTTCTTGCACTAACCTGTGAGCTTCTTCTTTCCTTCTTTTGACTACAACTTCTTCCTTCCTTTTGAGTCTATCAGCCGCTTTGCCTTTTCATCCCACAGTAGCTATATTTTGCTTGAATCTCTTCCTCAATGCTATCATGTTTTGGGCATTCCGGAAGATCTCTTCATCTTTATCCCAGAAATTTGTATACTCGAAATGTACTCCAGCTACTGTGCAATAATCAACAACTTTATCCTCAGATTCATTCCTATGGAAATTCATTTCACTAAAGTGAAAATACTCTAACTCCTTAACAAATTCTACTACACTTTTTACCCTGGAAAATTTGTAACTTCCTACAAAAAAGGGAACTGCAGGATATACTTCCTTCTTTTGCTCAAAAAGGAAATTTCTATTCCATTGATGTACAACTATTTCACAGCCTCTTTATGGATGACATAATCTGTAGCATACTTTGGTATAACGAAAGGGGCTCTCGAACCACCGTACATCCTTAAATATAAGCCTTCTTTTGTCAAATAATAGTTTCTGTTGTTTTGCACAACTTCCAAGGCTTCATCTGACATACAATTACATTCGGTCAAGAAAATTAATGTATACAATGGCATGATGAAGTTATCACAAATCTCCTTGTAATGGCTATAATATTTGTGAGCCCATAACAACCTATAAGAAGCATACACAGGGGCTCAGTCTTTATCCCATTGGCACTTTAATGCTGGGAAGGGCTGAGTACATAGAATGCAATCAATCAATATCGAACTCATGTAAAACTGTATCTTCTTCTAAGACACTCTTCCCAATGTTGCACTGATACAACTTGATAGACTGTTGGACATTATATTCCCCCAATTAAAAATTGTACGTTGGGTATAAGTGACAAAAAATATAACTGGTATCCAACCTATTTTAAATCTTTTTCCATTTTCCCTCCCAAAAATTTTGTTCAGCATGAAAGCAATGAATCTGTATGGAGTGCAGAGAGTCTATGTTTTGTACTCTCCAGAAGGCTTTGTATGGAAATTTTTCCCTAGGATCATCATCTTCTTAACTGTATCCACTATATATAGATTTAGCTCCTTTAACCAACTTTCAGTCAAATATGTTTGTGGTGTTGGTAAATTGTAAGTCATAGACACATAAGATGGGCTATATGCAAAATAACCCTCCTTCTTGGTATTGGCCAGTATCATCCTAGTTACATCTGCTTTAGGTAGAATCCACCATATCACTTCTAAACATGGGAAAATTTCAGTTCTGGTGGCCACTTCCATAATGGCTAATCTCTCAATATTTGCATATATGGGCATATCTTCAAACCCAACTTCTAGAATGCTTTGGTTTGAAATCATCCTGTATACCTCTCCCCATTTATACTCTGGCTCTACTCCAATAGTGGCTTTAGTATCTTCATAAATAAATTCTACTTTGGTTATGACCTCCACTTCAGGATCCTGCTCAACTACTTGGGCCTTCTTCTTCTTCTTTTGTGCCATATTGCTGTGATGATAATTAGCCTGTAACAATTATGCAACATGATTTCAGTCTATTTCTCCCTTAGAAAGCTATGTAGTGAGAAAACAATAAAACAACCAGAATATTACCATTCCATCAATATGCATACTAAATAAAATTCGTTCTGAATGAGTGACTCTGGATAACAAGAAAATTCAAAACCCTTCTGCCCTAAACCTGCCAAATTTTTGCTAGCTCAAACCTTAACCTTAGCCAGCCTCCTAAAAATTGTATAGGTGAATCTCGACTGATGAAAACTCACATTGCTTTCCACTAAAAAATATATCCCAAAAAATCTATCAGCTATGCATCCCTCCTACATCCCATAGGAATAAAATGTCATCAAAGACATGGCCATGCATGCTAAGGTTTAAAACAAATCCAGAAAGAACAGGGTGGTGCAGATAGTGAAACACTCGTCTACACTGTGCCCTTACTTTCCAAACAAGTGTAACTGGTGCACTCATGGCTGCACAGAGGTTGGGCGAGAAAAAATAACCAGTCAAAATGACAAAACGCTCACAGCAACCAGGCTGGACCCCAAGTAAAAGAAACCCCACCACAAGAAAACAAACTTTGCATAAAACCTAACCCTTTCATGGAAAAACCTAATCCTATCAAATCCATGTGGTTAAAAAACAACAAAAATGCTGGGCATATCAAAACTTGAGTGAATCCTACCTATAGATGATGTGGTGGGTGACCTGGATAGACGACAACTTCCGCAGGTGAAGAAAACACAAAGGAGATCGTCAGCTGCGCGCAAACGACTGGATAGCTCCCACGGTGAAAGTGACAAATGATATGGGATTTACAGATTTATAAAATTGATCAGGAAGGATAACTACACTTGGAGGGAAATAAATTTAACCACTATCGATGGCATAACCCTGTGGTAACCAACAATGTTGGATCGAAACAACTCTAAATATCTAGTACATCGGATGGGTAAAACACAACGGAAGCTGGAAACACTAGCTAGCTTGGTATCGGTGAAGACATCACGAAGCTTTGGATAGGCTCAGTGATAAATATCCACAACGTTGGATGGTGGAACCACTAAATCCTCCGGTTCATTCCCCCATACAAAACCAACGACAAGATCGCGAACTTAATTGGATATCGGAAAAAGATAGTCAAATGAAAACCCGACTCATCGGAGATAATTTAGACTAAACGACTGGAAAATCGGCAAACTATCTTCAAGACCATAGACAAAATGAATCCTGATATAGTGGATCAACACTTTGAAATAATTCCAATGGGCATACCAAAACGACAGTAAACTAAGAATCTGACACGTCAGAAAGCTAGTTGACTACACATCCAATATAAGAAGCCAAAAATAAATAAAAAATTAGAAACAAAAACAAACGGTAGACTTCAGTAAAATCATGGAAATCTTTAAGCTTCCTACACACTAAAATAAAAAAGGGGGACCCTAAAAATATTTTTTTTGGGGGGAAATAGTTGCAGCTGCAACAATTGGTGACTAACTGGTGGAAACAGATCTCTGAACAACTCATCTTTTGAGACAACAGACTGTTTCGATGATATCACTTTATTAGATTTCTTCAAGATATCTGGATTCCTAGAATGTAATATTTATGAACTTAAAACATTGATGATAGTTCAATTTAAAGAAAAGGGGAACCAGTATTTAAAAAGTCTCGATAACTCTTCTAAAGCCGAAGATATGAGTTTTATTTTACCTCTTCCTTTGGGTAGCTTCCAACTTAGATACCACAGGATTGTAAAATATGGTAAACATATATATCTATTTGTTCCTTATTCCCATGCCAATTTGCAGTCTTTCGGTGCTTCTGTACTTTTGTCCTTTTGAGTCCTCCCTAATTGCTTTCTTTTTGAATTTTAATTCAGGATCCTCTATCCATATTCTCCTTTTGTGTGAGAGATATTTTAATTTTAACTCATGGACGAAGAAGAAATTTGGCAATCTTATTCATCATGATGTGGTTCAACATGTGTTTTGGTACATATTTGCTTCTTGGGAGATTTTGAATCTTGTTATCCTTTTCGCATTATATTGTGGCATGGTATCATTTAAATATAATACATTGTTTACCTTGCTTCCTTTCCATTGGTCTTTTGCTGTTACACCCTTAGGACAGTTTTTTTTTTAGTGTCAAATGAATGGAGCCTCAAAATAGTATTCTAGACTTTTTTGTCCTTAGTTATTTTACAGGGATTAAGCAGGACTTCAAATGTGTTCATAATCCATTCAGATAATCTACTGGTCTTGAATAATTCGTATGGGTAAATAGCAGGCAATCTTCGATCAAAAATTTCAGTTTATCCAGAACTCTGATGAACTCCAAAACCAAAAATCGTGCTGATTTATTGAAACATAAACAAAGCAAAATCTACGAGTCATCAAAATTGGGAAAGTAAAAGTCAAACAACTGAAATTAATTTAAAGTAAACAAAAAACAAATCAAACCATTTATTTATGTACAAGAAAACAAAATCAAAACCATTAAGAAAAATAAGGTTTGAGAACTAAACCATTTACTGGTAAGTTCTCATCCCACCCCTGTAATTCTTGCAACTTGTAAGTCAAGGGGCCTATCTTTGCTACAACCTGAAAAGGTCCTATCCATAGTTGCTTGAATTTAGTGTGCTTTCCCTTCTCGTCATGTGGGTGATCCCACTTAAGAACCAAATCACCTACCTAGAACTCCTTATTCCCATCTTTGTGTTTGTCAAACCATCTTTTTACCATTTCTTATTACTGTTTAAACCTTTCCCAGGATTTGGACTTGGACTCTTCTGACTTCAACAGATTATAAATTCGGATTTGCAGAACTTCATTATCAGTACCCCTAGAGTCTTGGGCTAGTATGGAAGATGGCAACAAAATATTAGGAGGGAGTATAGCTTCTTTCCCATAGACAAGAGTGCAGGGTGACACACCTAAAGAGTTTTTGGGTGTGACTCTATCATCCTAGAGTGCATTAGGAAAAGCTAGATGCCATCTCCTTTGATTTTCTATAACTGTTTTCTTTAAAATTCTTATCAGGTTTTTATTTCTGGATTCTGCCAAGCCATTTCCTTATGGATAGAAGTTTGCTAAATAGTGTAACTTAATTCCTTTTTCATTAGCAAATGTAGTCAATTTAATAGATGAAAAATATGAAGCATTATAAATAACCAGGGAAATTAGAACCCCAAACCTGGTCATTATGTGGTTCTGTAAGAAATCCATAATTGCATCCTCGTTTACTTTTCATAACATAATGGCCTCTACCCATCTAGTGAAATAATTAGTTGCCGTCAGAATGTATTTATGCTGCAATGATGAATTTGGATTGATTTCTCTGATAACATTAATTCCCCATTACTTGAATGGTTCCGAGATAATTATTGGTTTCAATGTTCCTGGCTTGCCTCCCAATGCCCCTTTGGCAAGTATCACACTTTCTAACATGAGCATGAGCATATTTAAACAATGTTGTCCAGTAATATCCAGCTATGAGAATCTTTTGTGCTATTGTGTCCCCGAAAAAGTGACCTCCAGCAGGTCTATCATGTAATTTTGCTACAACCTTGTTTGCATCTTCATGCTCTAAGCATCTAAGAAAGACTCCATCGTAGTTCTTTCTAGACAACACTCCATCAATAATATGATATAAGGCTGATTTCATACGTAATGCCCTTCTTTGCTTGGGACTCCAATGCTCTGGAAAATATCCTTCTTGAAGACAATGGACCAATTCCCCATACCAAGAGTCTGGAGCTGTGAATAGAGGACATACATCCACCATGTGTAATTTAGCTTCATTATCCCATCTGCTATCTTCATTATTTTGAACTTTAGCCATCATATTACAGAGTCCTTGTCCTTTAATTATGGTTTCTGGTTTAAATTCAAGATCATATTCTTGCAAAGCAGTCACCCAATTACCTCTTCCTTCTCCCAGTTCCTTTTGTACAAAAAGGGATCGTACTACTGGGTGTGGGACTATTACTTTGGTGCAGTTCTTAAGTATGTATGGCCTGAATTGCTTTACCGCCTTAAAAACTGCATAAGCCTATTTATCAACTACGGGATAGTTCAATTCAGCCCCCTACAGACCAGTGCTCATAAATGATATGGGGTACTCATCTCCCCCATCCTCTTTCTACGTAAGCACTACTGCTAATGAATCATCGGAAGCGAAAGTGTACAGAATAAAATCCTTTTCAAAATTTGGGATTTTGAGTGATGGTGCATGAGAAATAGTTGTCTTGATATTGTTGAATGCATTCTTCTCTGAATCAATCCATTTGAATTTCACACTCTGCTTAAACATTTGCTGCAAAGGTTTGATGATTTGAGCAAAGTCTGGCACAAACCTTCGCACAAAATTGATTGTCCCCATAAAATATTGCATACCTTTTTTATTATGGGGTAGAGGGATCTATTCTATAGATTTAATTCTTTCTGAGTCTATGGAGATCCATTTTTTAGAAATAACAAGACCCAATAGCTTTCCTTCTATTACTACGAACACACATTTCTTAGGGTTTAACAAAATGCCATATTTCCTGCAGTGCTCAAAAATCTATTTCAAATGAAATTAATGCTCTTCCCTCCTCTTTGAAAATATTGTAACATCATCTAGATAGACCACAACACTGTGACCAATCAGACCATGGAAATCTATATCCATAGCTCTTTGGAAAGTTGCTCCAACATTAATAAGTCCAAAGGGAATCCTCCTATACGAAAAAGTTTCCCACTTGGTTCTGAAAGTGGTCTTGAGCATGTCCTCTTCTGCTACTAATACTTGATTATAACTGGAAAATCCATCTAATAGGGAGAACAATTCAGAACCTGGGACCATTTGTAGTATTTGTTCCATGGGTGGGACATGATAATTATATTTATCTAATGCATGATTAAGATTTCTAAAATATACGCAAAGTCTAATCTCTCTAGACTTTTTCCGCACTGGTACCAAATTAGAGACCCATTCTGAATGTCTAACTTTAAATATGATTTTAGAATCTAGCATCTTTTTCACTTCATTTTGAATTAGGGGTTCTAGATTTGGATGCATCTTTCTCAGAGGCTGTTGATAAGGTTTGACTCCAACTTTGAATGGAATCACATGTTGTATAATTTTAGTGTCATACATCTTTAATTCTTCATACGTCCAAGCAAATACACACTTGTATTATATGAATAAACTAATGAATTTACTCCTCTCACCAGGTGAACAAAAATTCCCCAAATTCACATATTTGGGTTCATCCTCTGTCCCTATATTTATCAGCTCGAATTGTAAAGACGAGCTATGAGTTTTGACATTCACTGGATTTCTGAACTTGTTGTCTAAATCAAACATTTGTTCCAAAGTTCAAACTCCTCTTCGGATGAGATTTTTGTTCTGTAATTATGCTTGATTTTCTTCGTCATCTATTATGGCTCCTTTAAATGTATCATTATTCGTTAAACATTCAAATATTTGTTGATCATCATCAAACACCCTCATATTAGTGATTTTATTTGGAATAGAAGGCATTAATAGTAATTCAATCGAACATCTATTATTCGTAGGTACCAACCGTGTAGCTGATTTAGCTAACAAATCAGCTGCTTCATTTTTTGCTCTAGGAATTGAAGAAATGTTTAATGCATGAAAATTTATTTATAAATCCCATACTTCATTTTGGTAAGCCTTTAAATGCAGTGATATGCAGTGAATTTTGTTCTAAATTTTTTTAACAACAATTTTAGAATCTCCATACACTTTCAAATTTTTTACTTTTAATTCTATCTCTTTTTTCAGTCCCTAAACTAATGCTTTGTATTCAGCTGTATTATTGGTGCATTCAAATTCTAATCTACATGAAAGAAAATGTTTATTTTTTTCTGGATCAATCAGGACATAGCCAACTCCTGATCCTTTCAATGTTTTAGAACCATTGAAATAAAGAATCCAAAAACTTTCTACTCCTATTGCATTTGGATTATTAACTACATCTGAAACTAAATCTACTATGTTACAATAAATCTTATCAGCCCATGAGAACTGAAGGAGATTGGGATGGATATCTGATATACTGCTAGCTTCCTTGGCTTGGTAATTTCCTAGTTCAAGTTCAAGAAAATAATTTCCCAACACAGAGTTTACTGGCTCCTTCTTGCCTTCCATTAGAGTCACATTATACTTCATCTGAGGTTCTCTCAACACCTTTATTTGGTTTTGACATCCTTTATAGGGAAACCATAGATGTAACCAATCTAATGCAAAATATCCTTCTAATTTTGCTGACCAATCCTGGCTTAAAACCAAACCATAAGCATCTGGTATATCTGCTACAACAATGTCTATGTACTGACATACCTTCTCATCTGCAAACAAACAGATCAGGACATCTTCCATTTCTCCAATCAATTTTATTGTTGTTTTGTCTAATTAAAGAACTTGGCCTATAGTTGGTTTAGGTTAACCATTTATTTGCTTGCATACTGAGAGTGGCATGACATTGATTGAAGCTCTTGATTCCACCAAACAATTATGCACATTATAATTGAAAATCTCAAAAGTTAGAAGAAAAGGTGGAGTTCTATACTTAGAATTTCCTCCTAAATCTGTTTCACCAATCTCTTCCTCGGGTTGGTTATCATTATGAGGTTCCTTCACAGGTATTTCAAGTGATTTTAAGAGTTTTTCCTTTTGTTGTGGTAAATTGCACATTTCAAACAAAGAGATATTTGCTTCAGCATTTTTAATGTCTTCCTCAACGTCATATCCCATTTCATGCTCAGTCAAAAATTTCTTGAAATTTTCAGCTTTATTTTTAGTAGGATTTATAGGCACATTGACCTTTTTGGGGCTCTGGCCTGAAATGAAAAACTTAGGTATGTTAACCATTGGAGAATTAGCTTTAATTTTATTCATGTTCTATTGAAGTTTCTTAATCTTGGGAAGTATCAAGTTATTTTCTTTTAATAGATTCTAAATTCTTGTTTTAACATTTGTTTCTGATATTTCTTCTTCATCAGGGATACCTTCATCTTCTACATTGAACATAGAAACACGGTCCCATAAAACCAAGGTGTCTTCCTCTTGTGTTTCTATTGGTTCACGATATTTCTCTCTCTTCCACAGTTTCTGTCAACTTAGAATCCAACAATTGGTTCATCACTAAGGTCATATTATTTATCCATTGCAGATAGTTCTTCTCAGAATGAGGTTGCTGATGGAATGTGCAGAAATTATCCATTCCTACGTCTGTCAAATTCATGGCTGAGGGACTGTGTGGGGGAGGCTTGGGATGACTATTGTCTTCCCTCTTTTTATAATAAGTATTGTATTGTTTATGAGCCTCTTTTTATTTTTCCAAATCAATCACCCTGTTTGATAACTTTTGCATCATCTTCACCACCCCATCTAACTCCTGTCATCGCTCATCCTTAGGCTTAGTTAATAATAAAGGCTTTTTTCTTCCATAAGTTTTTTCGTCTGACTGCATAGGATAGTGTTCTATACTCTCCATTTCCTCCTCCACCTTCTCAACTTCTTCATAAGTATCGACCAAAGTGGGTCTAACCAATCTCTTGGAAAACATGTCTAGATTAGGCCCAAGAGTTGAGGTATAGTATTCAACTAGGGCATGCTCAGATGTTTTATCAGCTGCATCGAAGTTATTCAGGTAGGTAGCAAACCTCTGAGTAAAATTATGTACCCTTTCTTTCTTTTCTTTCTTTAAGGCAATCAAACCCTTCATTAAAGTTGCATGAGTTTTCTGGATCCCGTATTTGCTTCTGAACAGTCTCTCAAAAATATTTCAATTTGTGATTGAGTTTGTTGGCAGGGAAAAGTACCATGAAGTTGCTTTTCCCTTTAGGGTATGTGGGAATAATCTGCAGGCTCCATCTTCATGTTCTGCTGCTTGATCCACAAGAATTCCTTTATTTGGTTCAAACTTGGGTAAAGCTTTGTCAAAAATTTGAGGCATAGCATGTAGTGGAGGTGTTAGGTTTAAAGGATATCTAGCCCTCCAAGTAGGTTGTGGAGGTGGCTGATTTGCATTCACATTGGCCATGATTCTGAGTGGAGATGGAGGAGGAGATTGGACAGGTGTTCGAAAAGGAGAACAGTGAGGGGAATTTGGTCCCAACTGATTCAAAGGTTGGGAAACTTATTACAAAGTTGTTTCTACCAATTATTCAAGATCTTCCACCAATACTGAATCTTCTAACTGAGGACGATTTTTCTTTTGATACTCTCTTCTGGGTAAAGCAGGAATAATAGGTAACTCCCCAATATTTTTTGCATACACCCTGGTATTCCTCCTTAAATATTCAACTGCTTCGTTATCAATGGGATAGAGATACCCCTTTCCTTTTTCTTCAGGAGTGGGCTTCTGAGGAAAACTGGTTTCAGAACTGTTATCAGTGGAGAAATCTCGAGAAAATAGATTTCCTCGGCTAGCCATGCACTGGTGGCCCTACTTCTAGTGCCAAAACTATTGAGGACTGAAAAATCATAGGTAAAAATAATAGGGATTCTCCCTAATAAACGTTCCCAATTATCTCATTATTGTTTGGTATGGGGAATCTGTCCGTTTTACTATCCAGCTACCATAGGTCAAGTAATGGTTAAAGCTTATTTTATCGGTTGCAGCCCGGTCCACTATTTAATTGTATTTTTTTAGTTTTTTATTTAGGTATGATATGCAAGTTCCTACCTAAATGTAGTCGATACAGATAACAAGGAGTGTCACAATGTGATGCATAGGTTCTTACCTCTCGTCTTACCTCTTTCGCTTCTAAATTGGAAAAAAAGAAAACTAACTAAAACTATCTAACCTATCCCTAGGGAGAAATAATGTAATTAATAATGAGTAATGTATTGTATCACATGCATTTAGAATACTACAGATAGCTGTTAATATTTCTAAATACACAAATAGAAATAGACATATAAACAAAGAGATAGCTCATTGTTAATTAAAAAATTCATTACTCAAATATGATTGTGGAAATTTCACATAAATAAACAGGAGCACCTTCATAACATGAAACAATTCATAAGTTAGAATGATCTCAAAGTTCATAGAAACAAGTTGAAACATAAATAGTTCACATCCAACCAGTCCATGTCAATCACTTGAAACCCCACAGTTCTTTCTCCAGCCTAAAATATAACTCTTTATTATAAGATGAAATAGTTCTTCTTACAATAACCTTGCACAAAGATAGTCTGAAAAAAGGTTCCTCTCTAAATAAATCTTGCCTATATTTAAACAAAAAGTAAAACTCTTGAATTTCCCTTGTTGTCTTTTGGGCTTCCCCTAACCTTTCCTTTACAAAATTCTGTCCTTTAGCCTATGGACTCAAATACAATATATTATATCAAAATTGTTCTAAATAATCCAACTAAGATGGCTCATATTGCTCATTCATAATTTCCTCCATGCATTGGCATTTGCTGCTATGTCTTCAAAACCAGAAGGTTCTAGAAATTTGATAGTAATTTCATGCTTAGTAGCCTAAGCTTTTATACCTGCCACTCTTTTCGGAATCAGGCGAAGTTGGTCTTCCAGTAAGTGACTACTAACTACCGCATGTGCTATTTCAGTTTTAAGCTCCTCTTCATCTAATTTATTCACTAGATGAATGGCTTGTTTGTCTTCACTACATTGTTCTTGTAATTGCCTCAAAAATATCTCATGCTCTGACAACACCTTTAATCTCTTGCTAGTAGAAATCTGACACTGATTGTAAGTTAGGAGGACTCTCCTACTGAATTTTGCACATGCATTCTTCATCTTCCTCACTGTCTTTACTAGCTCCTCTATTGCTTTGCTAGCAAACTCGATCAGCTCATATTCTAGCTTTATCATGTCTAGGTCTTTGGGAGGTACATTTGCAGGAGGTTCCTTTCTTGTTTCCACCCATGCCATCCTTCGCTCGAATTTCTAAGATGTCCTGTGTCTTATCCAAGAAATAAGAAACTATATTTATAATTTTCTCCAATCTAATTTCTATATGGTGAACCTTAAATATATCCTCCATCATCTGAAGATGCAATTGATGAATCTTATCCCTGGTCATAAGAGCATGCTTCTTTAAAGGTTCAACATCAGTTTCCTACTCCATAGCTGTCTTCAATGAAACTTCTAGTGAATTCTTTTGATTTTCCAGGGCTACTATCTAAGTTTCATATAGCTTGGATTTCCCTTCTGTAGTGGATCTTTGTACTTCCATTTCTTTCACCTTATATTCTAACCTCCCCTTTTCCTTATTCAACTCTTAAACTAATAGCCTCAGAGTATCTCATTCGGCTTCCAAAACCTGATATCCTTGCTGTAGCTTCCCAAAATCTGCCAAGGTGGCTTGGGATTCTTTTTCTATATTTCCTGTAGATAGCACCAAAGCATATTTATCTTCCTATAGAGTTTGACACTCTACCTTGGATAGCTCAACTTGTTGATGTAATTGTAACTTCGGAATGTATTCATTTGTATTTCTTATCTATTGTAACCTGATGTTTATTCCGGGATGTATTTGAGTCATGTCATGCCTCGATGTTTCGATCGAGACGTTGCTATAATGAGAAAGTCATGTCAAGTCATTGTGGGTAACCCTCCTATTTGTAAAGGGTTAAAGTCCCCACAGTTGTGGGGCCCTTGGGTTATTAGACTATCCTAGTGAATTCGACCCTAGTTGAGTCATTATAAGTTGGGGCAATAGTCCCCACCATTGTGTTACCCTCCTATTGGTCGGAGGAGGCAAAGTCCCCACAAGTGGTGGGGCACTAGAGTTATTATACACTCATAGAGATGTAGGCTCTAGTAAGTAATTGGTAGACTAGGCTGACATGATTGAGTGCACTTCAAGTGAACGAAAGAATATAAATAGAGAGTGAGAGCCTTTTTATTTATCACTTGTACTACACATCATTCACTCACTCAAGTGTGGCGCACTAGTGAAGAAGGAAATACTGGGACTAGACAGAAAAATAAGACTACTGTTGTTTTGGGAGATCTCTTATTGTTTTGGTGCTGATTCTATCTCTAAGGAAGTTGCGGGGTTTTCTCCTTTATGGTTTCCCCGAGGAAAACTCTTTGTGTCTCTTGTCTCTTGTGATGTGCTTATGTTTTATTGTTGTGCTTGTTATTCTCTCAGTGAAAAGATCCTAAGATCATAATGCTAGCTTATATAATGAAAAACTAACATGGGATTAGAGCTAACCTGAGAAGAAGACATTGTGCAGCTGCAGAAGCTAGGGATTCTTACTTTTTGGGTCTCTCTCCACAATTCATCAACAAAAGTATGCTAGGATGACTCTCCATTGAAGAGTCCATCTTTATGTTGAAGCAGAATTCGATTCCGGGCATTTTCAGTTTTCGATGTGGAAATTAGGGCTTTCTACAGAAGAGGAATTTTTGAGTGAGACCAGTATAGGATTTTTCTCCTGATCAAAACCGAATTTTAGATACCTGGATCAAGAAATTTGGTTGGGTGAAACTCCAGGAAAGTCAAACCCTAGTTTGACCCCGAGCTGGAAAAACCCTAAATACTAAAACTGACAAGGTTTGGTACAATAGCTATATTATGATATTGCAGAAGGATCAGGAGCTGAAAATTTCAGGGGCCGTAGTTAAAATCCTCATGCTCCCTGTATCCAAAATTCATCCTCATATTTTTTATATTCTGGGAGATATGATCCCTCCAAGTTAGGGTTCCAGCCTCTTCTAGAATTCATCCCTAAACAGGACACTTGAAGAGAATTGAAATATATTGGGCTAAAGAGGTCCAAATGAAATTCCTGAATATTTTACAAGAAGGGCACAGACTTTAATTTCGTTGGTACGAATATCAGACTCAGAAGATGAACTAGTGACACGTGGCATGCTGTACAACTTCACTATTCTGAACAGTCCTGTAACAGGTCACCTTGGGAAAAGGATCATAAATCCAAAATGGTGAAACTAATTCTGATGAAACATACGGTGTTAGATCAGGGACATGCGAATTTACCTTAGTGAGAAATTTCAGAAATAGAGGATCAGTAATTTCAGATATATCATAGAAACAGTAACAGGAATATCTGCAGAAGAAATTGGAAAATTAGGGCTTCCTGTTACAGGATCTTCCCTCCACTGTTTTCAGAAAAGGAGTACATTGGATAGCTCCATTTGAATAGATCTATCTGTTTGTCCAATCAGATCTAAAATATTCCAAGTTTTGAAAATTAGGGTTTCTATGACAAACCCTAGATCAACGAACTCCGGGACGAGGACGAACACCTGAAATCGGTAAGATCTAATCCTTTCCTATTTCCATTTGAGGTTCTCATTTCAATATGATATATCACATCAGCTTGGTGAAAAGCTTGGGGAAGTTGACAACTTCCAAGCCTGGAAGTATATGATCTCTCTGAAGAAAATGGATTGGACACCTACATGAGTATGGAGGTTCCAGTTTCAGAGGGAGATGAGGCTAGAAGCCTTTCACAAAAAGAACTTGGCCAAGGCCAAGAACATCATGGTTGATTCAGTCACGGATCAACTTGTACCACAAGTGTCTTCCTTAAAGACACCGAATATGTTGATTCCTTGACCAAGATATTTGAAGGGAAGAACAGAAATTAGAACATGACCTTAAGAAACCAGTTGAAGAATGTGAAGATCCAGAATGCAGAGACCATGCAGTCATAAGAGTCTCTCAAATCAAAGAACAACTTGAAGCGGTATAAGAAAAAGTGAAGAATGCAGAAGTGGTGATGGCCACCTTGAATGGCCTCCCAGGATCATGGAATTCATTCATTCAAGGAATGTGTTCCATAAGGAAGTGACTACTTTCAGTAGACTCTGAAAAGAAGAAGAAGCTCGTTTCATAAGAAGAGAAGGGAAGATGGAAGAAATTGAAGATCAAGCTCTCATGATCCAAAGGAGATCCCTCAAGTGATGAGGAATATGAAGAAGCTCAACTCATAAGAAGAGAAGAGAAGATGAGAGCAACTGAATAACAAGCTCTTACCATCCAAAGAAGATCCCTCAAGCAATGAGGAATATGAAGAACTCAACTCTTGAATAAGAAACGATGCTATTATGAATGAAGAAGATGATGAAGCTGAAGGCTCAAGAAGGAATCTACCCATGAAACAAATAAAGAGAAGTATTCAATTGTCATGCATTTGTTGATATTTAGTTGATGTATTATGCATGATGGGATGTTTGCATTAATGACAATATACTACTAATACGCATGTGATGGGTAAGTAGCTCATGGTGCTATACAAATTCTCCATTGCTACTTATCTAGAATGAAACCTCTTTGCTGACATATTGGATTAGTGCACAATCTCAATGTTGTCTTGGTAGAGATGGAAGGCATCTATAAAGTTTCAGTGAGATATGGATGAATGTTGTATTGGCTAAAGTAGTTGCATGATCATATATTTATGCATAAGAATTTTCCAATATGAATATTCCTTATGAAATGTTTCTAACCATACAAATGCATTTGACTTGTAGGAAAGATCGCATACATAATCGCCTGCAAGCTAAGAAGGATGAAACTTGTTCTGAAGAACAAGTGACAACATTTCAAAATGAAGAATAATATGACGAATGCAGTGACATCATTAACACAGAACCTTTCAGCCATGAAGAAGTCACCAAGAAGAAAGGGAAGACCAGTTCAAGAAGAATGATGTCTAGGATGCAGTATCAACACATGAAGAGAAGTTCATAGTTCCATCATGCAGTAGATGGAAACATCGTGGGATACAAAGTAAGATTTGTAGCTCGAGGATTCTCATGAAAAGAAGGCATAGACTATGAAGAAACAATTACAGCTAATAGAAGTGAAGTCACATGACATGCATAATCATGTCTGCAAATGAAAGAAGGCCTTGTACGAGTTCAGAAGACACCCATGAGATAACACATACATGATGAGCTTGATGAATATCTTAACCTTTGCTACAAGATTGATAGAGGATGACAAGCTCACAGATGGGTGCAAAAAGAACTTTTGAAGAAGTTCAAAGTAGAGGATATTGGTATTCAATGATCCTAGATGGATACTACTTGTCACTTCAGTACAGAATGTTTCAGTGCATAGAGTACAAAAGACAGAAGGAGTACGATGCTTCGCTTTAGAGGGAGTGACTACAAAAGATCTTGAAGTTCGACACGATATGACAGGATGGATAGATTACTAATGACTCTAATCTTTACTAAGAGTAAAGAGGATTCCAACCTTTGCTTCAAGGTTGAAGATGGAAGACCAGTGATACTCCTGTTATGTGTCGAGGCACTATTGTTCTAGGTATGGAGGTGTGGCAGAGTGCAGATGGAATCTTCCTTGGACAAGGGAAGTATGCAGTAGAGATCCTGAAGAGGTTCAGGATGATGGACTGCATGACCACACCTATGGCATCGAACATGAATCTATTAAGTGATGCTTCATTAGAGACGGTTGATGCTACAATGTGTCGTCAGATGATTGGTTCCTTGATATACCCGACGAACATGAGACCAGATATTTGCTTTGCTGTGAACACATTGAGACATGTTCACTTGATGGTTGCAAAGCATGTAGGGCTATAGTTGAGTATCAACTCAAGTATGATGCGGATCAAAAGATTAACCTAGAGGGTTATGTTGATTTAGATTGGGCAGGCCATGCCATTGAGAGGAAGAGTACTTCAGGATGTTGCTTCAGTATGGGATCAGGTGTGATCTCTTGGTTTAGCAGGAAGCAATCTTGTGTGGCACTGAGTACAACTGAAGCAGAGTATTTCATAGCTTGTTCAGCTAGTTGTGAGGCAGTATGGTTGTGAAAGCTACTGTCTAATATATTTGATCTCCAGTTGGATGCTACTTGTATACATTGTGACAACCAGAGTTGCGTGAAGTTGTCAGAGAATCCAGTGTTCCATGACAAGTCAAAGCATATCGGGATCAAGTATCACTATATCAGGGATATGGTGCAGAGAGGAGTAGTGAAGCTCCTGTATTTTGCGACGGAGGAACAAATAGTTGATGTATTAATGAAGCCATTGGCTAGGCTGAAGTTTGAGTACTTCAGGGAGAGACTTGATGTTCTCCAGATCGAGATTCCCTCCAAGAGAAAGTGATGAGACCCATAGCCATTCTGACATGGTGAGAGAATTGGTTCCTTCCATGGTCAGATGTAAGGGCTGATTCATTCTATCATGGTGAGAGGATTGGTTCCTTCCATGTCAGATATGAGTGCTGAGATCCATAGCCATTCTGACAAGTAGGTCAGATATAAGGGCTAAGCCATTCTGTCATGGTGATAGGGTTGCTCCCTTCTATGTTAGATATGAGTGCTGGCCATTTTGTTGAGTAGGAAAGATGTAAGGCCAATTTCCATTCTACGAATGGAGGAACCTGGTCAGTTACCAGGATCACTCAGTGTAGGACTGAGTAGCCATTTTGATGTGATATAGGGATGTGTTCCCACTTGATCAGATGTAAGGGCTGAACCATTATGTCATGGCTAAAGGATTAAGTTCCTTTCATGTCAAATGTGAGTGTTGGCCATTCCAACGAGCAAGTCGGATGTAAGGGCAGTGACATGGTGAGAGGATTGGTTCCTTCCATTGTCAGGATGCCACATCCAGCATGAAAAAGGGCTGTCTCTGTGAAGACTCATCTAGTTTGAAAAAGGACTAGGTTTGAGTGGATGCCACATCTAGTATGAAAAAGGACCGGCTCTGTGATGCCTCATCTAGTTTGAAAAAGGACTAGCTCTGGGAAGACTCATCTAGTTTGAAAAAGGAATAGCTTTGTGTAGATGCCTCATCTAGTTTGAAAAAGGACTAGCTCTGGGAAGACTCATCTAGTTTGAAAAAGGACTAGCTCTGTGTAGATGCCTCATCTAGTTTGAAAAAGGACTAGCTCTGTGTAGATGCCTCATCTAGTTTGAAAAAGGACTAGCTCTGGGAAGAATCATCTAGTTTGGAAAAGGACTAGATCTGTGTAGATGCCTCATCTAGTTTGAAAAAGGACTAGCTCTGGGAAGACTCATCTAGTTTGAAAAAGGACTAGCTCTATGTAGATGCCTCATCTAGTTTGGAAAAGGACTAGCTCTAGGAAGACTCATCTAGTATGAAAAAGGACTAGATATGAGTAGCTGCCTCATCTGGTATGAAAAAGGACCAGCTCTGAGATGATACATCCAGTATGAAAAAGGACTGGCTCTGTAGAACTTCCTGTGATGAGAAGAATCATGAGATAGCACCAAAGATGATCTAGATCGAGTGATGATCGAGATCCAGTAATGATGATCCAACAATGATGATCCAAGTCGAGTGATGATCCAGATCCAGTCCAGTGATGATGATCCAGATCCAATGATGATGTTCCATGATGATCCAGATCGAGTGATGATCCAGATCCAGTCCAGTGATGATGATCTAGATCGAGAGATGATCCAGATCCAGTGATGATGTTCCATGATGATCCAGATCGAGAGATGATCCAGATCCAGTGACGATGTTCCATAATGATCTAGATCGAGAGATGATCTAGATCTAGTGATGATGTTCCATGATGATCTAGATCGAGAGATGATCCAGATCCAATGAAGATGACTTACAGATGAAGATGACTTGAAGATGAAGATAAATTTAAACATGACGATGACCTAGATGATATAGAGAAGAAGACTTGTGCTGATAAATTGTGTCAAGAGAATACCTTCCTAGTTAGGAGGGAGTGTTGATGTAATTGTAACTTCAGAATGTATTCACTTGTATTTCTTATCTATTGTAACCCAATGTTTATTTCGGGATGTATTTGAGTCATGTCATGCCCCGATGTTCCGATCGGGAAGTTTCTATAATGAGAAATTCATGTCAAGTCATTGTGGGTAACCCTCCTATTTGTAAAGGGTTAAAGTCCCCACAGTTGTGGGGCCCTTGGGTTATTATACTATCCTAGTGAATTCGACCCTAGGTGAGTCATTGTAAGCTGAGGCAATAGTCCCCACCATTGTGTTACCCTCCTATTGGTCGGAGGAGGCAAAGTCCCCACAAGTGGTGGGGCACTAGAGTTATTATACACTCATAGAGATGTAGGCTCTAGTAAGTAATTGGTAAACTAGACCGACATGATTGAGTGCACTTCAAGTGAACGGAAGAATATAAATAGAGAGTGAGAGCCTCTCTATTTATCACTTGTACTACACATCATTCACTCACTCAAGTGTGGTGCACTAGTGAAGAAGGAAATACTGGGACTAGACAGAAAATGAAGATTACTGCTGTTTTGGGAGATCTCTTACTATTTTGGTGTTGATTCTATATCTAAAGAAGTTGCGGGGTTTTATCCTTTATGGTTTCCCCAAGGAAAACTCTTTGTGTCTCTTGTCTCTTGTGATGTGCTTATGTTTTATTGCTGTGCTTGTTATTCTCTCAGTGAAAAGATCCTAAGATCATAATGCTAGCTTATATAATGAAAAACTAACACAACTGCACTGATCATATCTTCATATTTTCTCTTCAAGTTATGACGATCACTTCTCTCCTTTTTTAAAGTCTCTTTTAACTATGCGACCTTCTTCTAGGACTGCTTGAGATCTGTCATTATTCTATCCACATTATCTTCAGTGGCTAAGGTTAGGGCTACCCCAGTTTTTTCCATTAGTCATGGATATTTGTGTGTACCATGGACCACTATCTTATTAGTCACCATAACTCATGACTTACCTCCAGTGTTCACTTTTTTCTCTGTTCTTTTAACAATCCTCTTTTTTACCTTGCCATAGTAAATGGTCTTCATATCGGGCACTTCTTCTCCTGTTGTAGGAATACAAGGAATCAGCTCAATTCCAGATACTGTTAGAGGATTTTCTCTTGTGGTACTACTGGATGGAACAATAGTTTCGACTGGATCAACATAGGACTAAATCTGTCCTTGATCAGCAAGGTCTTGTTCTTCTTATGTATCTATTCTTGATTCTTCTGCTCCCTTTTCTATTTTCCCTTTTCCCTTATTTGCATCTTCTAATCTCAATCCTTCAATTTCTTTCTGCTTTCTCAGTATTCCTTCTTCCTCCTTTGTTTTCTTCTCTTCTTCTATCCTCTTTGCTGCCTCTTCAACTGTCCTTTTCTTTTCTTCTTCTTCAGCTCACAACCAGTTCTCTGTTTCTTGCACTAACCTGTGAGCTTCTTCTGGCCTTTTGATTCTATCAGCCGCTTTACCTTTTCCTCCCATGGTAACTATCTTTTGCTTGAATCTCTTCCTCAAAGTTGTCATGTTTTGGGCATTCTAGAAGATCTCTTCATCTTTATCCCATAAATTTGTATAATCGAAATGTACTCCAGCTGCTGTGCAATAATCAACAACTTTATCCTTAGATTCATTCCTATGGAAATTCATTTCACTGAAGTGAAAATACTCTAACTCCTTAACAAATTGTACTTCATTTTTTATCTTGGAAAATTTGTAACTTCCTACAAAAAAGGGAACTGCAGGATATACTTCCTTCTTTTGCTTAAAAAGGAAATTTCCTATTCCATCAATGTACAACTGTCTCACAGCCTCTTTATGGATGACATAATCTATAGCATACTTCGGCAGAAGGGAAGGGGCTCTCGAACACCGTACATCCTTAAATATAATCCTTCTTCTGTCAAATAATAGTTTCCATTGTTTTGCACAACTTCCAATGCTTCATCTGACATACAATTACATTCGGTCAAGAAAATTAATGTATACAATGGCATGATGAAGTTCTCACAAATATCCTTGTAATGGCTATAATATTTGTGAGCCCGGAACAAATTATAAGCAGCACATAGAGGGGCCCGGTATTTATCCCATTGGCACTTTAATGCTGGGAAGGGCTAAGTACATAGAATGAAATCAATCAATATCAAACTCATGTAAAACTCTGTCTTATTTTGGGACACTCCTCCCAATGCTGCACTGATACAAGCTGATAGATTGTTGGACCCTATATTTTACCAATTAAAATTTTTACCTTGGGTAGCGACAAAAAATATAACTGGTATCCAACTTATTTTAAATTTTTTTCCATTTTCCCTCCCAAAAATTATGTTTAGCATCAAAGCAGTGAATCTGTATGGAGTGTGGAGAGTTGATGTCTCATACTCTCAAGAAGTCCTTGTATGGAAATTTTTCCCTGGGATCATCATCTTCTTAACTGTATCCACCATATCTAGATTTATCTCCTTTAACCAACTTTCAGTCAAATAGGTTTGTGGTGTTGGTAAAGTATAATCCATAGACACATAAGATGGGATATATGTAGCATAACCCTGCTTCTTCGTATTGGCTAGTATCATCCTGGTTACATCTTCTCTAGGTAGAATCCATCCTATCACTTCTGAACATGGGAAAATTTAGTTTTGTTGGCCACTTTCATAATGGCTGATCTCTCAATATTTGCATATATGGGCATATCTTCAAACCTAGCTTTTGGAACGCTTTGGTTTGAAATCATCCTATATACCTATCCCCATTTATACTCTGGCTCTACTCTAGTAGTGGCTTTAGTGTCTTCATAATTAACTTCTACTTTGGTTATCACCTCCGCTTTAGGTTCCTCCTCAGCTACTTGGGCCTTCTTCTTCTTCTTTCGTGGCATATTGTTGTGATGATGATTATCCTATAACAATTATGAAACACGATTTCAGTCTATTTATCCCTTAGCAAGCTTGTAGTGAGAAAACAATAAAACAACCAGAATATTACCATTCCATCAATATGCATACTGAAGAAAATTCCTTTTGAATGAGAGACTCTAAATAACAATAAAATGCAAAACCCTTCTGCCCTAAACCTGCCAAACATTTGTTAGCTCAAACCTTAACCTTAGCCAGCCTCCTGAAAATTCGATAGGTGTATCTCGACTAATGAAAAATCACACTGCCATCCGCTAAAAAATGTATCCCAAAAAACCTATCATCTATGCATCCCTCCTACATCCCACGGGAATAAAATGTCATTGAAGACATGGTCATGTAGGCTAAGGTTTAAAACAAAGCCAGAAAGAACGGGGCGGTGTAGACAGTGAAACGCTTGTTTGCACCATGCCCTTACTTTCCAAACAAGTGTAACTGGTTCACTCATGGCTACATAGAGGCTGTGAGAGAAAAAATAACCGACCTAAATGAAAAAATGCTCACAAAAAACAGGCTAAACCACAAGTAAAAGAAACCCCACCGCAGGAAAACAAACTTTACATAAAACCTAACCCTCCCGTGGAAAAACCTAATCCTATCAAATCCATGTGCTCAAAAAACAACAAAAATGTTGGGCATATAAAAACATGAGTGAATCCTACCTGTAGATGATGTGGTGGGTGACTTGGATAGACGACGACTTCCATGGGCAAAGAAAATGCATAGGAGATCGACAGCTGCATGCAAACGACTGGATATCTCCCATGGTGAAAGTGACAAATGATACGGGCTCTACAGATTTATAAAATTGATCGAGAAGGATAACTGCATGTGGTAGGAAATAAATTTAACCACCATCAGCAGCATAACCCTGTGGAAACCGACAATTTCGGATCGAAACATCTCTAAATATCTTGTACATCGAATGGGGAAAACAAAATGGAAGCCGAAAACACTAGCTAGCTCGGTATCGGCGAAGACATCACAAAGCTTTGGATAAGCTCAGTGATAAATCTCCGCAATGTCGAATGATGGAACCACTAAATCCTCTGGTTCATTCCCCCATTCATAGCCGATGACAAGATCATGAACTTAATCGAATATTGGAAAAAGATAGTCAAACGAAAACCCGACTCATCGGAGATACTTTAGACTAAACGATTGAAAAATCAGCAAACTGTCTCCAAGACTAGAGACAAAACAACTCCCGATACAACAGATCAACACTTCAAAAGGATTTCAATGGGTGTACTAGAATGACAATCAGAAAGCTAGTTGACTACGCATCCGATATAAGCAGACAAAACTCAAAAAAAAATTTAGAAAGAAAAACCACAGGTAGACTTTGGTAAAATTGTGCAAATCCTTAAGCTTCCTACACAATAAAAGAAAAAAGGGGGCCCTAAAATTAATTTTTTTTGGGGAAATAGTTGCAGTTGCAACATGATTATACTCTTTTATCTTTACTGTATCAATGGAGAAATGGTTATTGTTTCTTGAGGAATGGTTAACGCTTCTCGCTTCTAGAACATTAAATGTTTAATTCCTAATTTCTTCTAAATGCAAAATGACATATTTCTATGAGAAGAGGATTTGTAATGTTAAATGTCTCTTCTGCTATCCACATAAACATAATTTATTCTTGTTAAAGGAAAAACTATATCTTATGTTTGAGTCTCATTAAAGGGACAAATATGTCTTATACAAATTTGAAGCACGTGACGACATTCTATTTTCTCAAAGTTTTAGTCCCCATAGAAAATGACAGAATCTCCAAACTATGTTACAAATGAGGGTTCACAACTCAGATTGGTTTTAATTATATAACCCATGCCCTTCAGAACAACCGGATCTCATCGAAACATATATCTTGCAAAAGGAAATATCCTGAGTACAATATCTGCACCAGAATTCCACAAATATGGTAGCCAATTCTAAATATTTTTCAATCGATGGTTATGGTGTAGCACTATAGCTTTATATAGCTCAGTGAAACTTATCCAATCATAAAACTGACTTGGTGTGTTTGTTGGAATATTAATGTAGATATTACAGTGACTGAATCTTTTGTGTAGCCTCTTGCAACCACTTTGCATCTTCAATAGGCCCTTTTGTTTTATGATTGGATTATGGTGCTTGAAAATGAGTGTCTTGATGACGTCTGCAATTTATGTCTTAGCTTATTGAAAAATATAAACAAAAGGAATATCTCCCTATTTGGCATTGTACAGTATTAGGCAGAAACATGGTCTTTCATAGAGTGTATGAAGGTGATAAACTCCATCATGAGATACTCATTGATTGATCACATAAATTTATCAGTACCATATTAGTGCCATGTCTACCACCACATCAGTTTAAAATATGCTCACTAACAATGGCCATTTTTTTTTACTTAATATGTGATTTCTCTTAGTTCCCAGTTCAAACTTTAAAAAATTCAATTTTTATAAGAGTGAGGAAATTAAGTGTACAATTGCCTCTTTGCATGGGATGATCTTAGGGTAAACCATAGTTTCTAGAGAAGTATCTTATCTAAAAATTGATCATTGGATGTGTACAAAACATAGGAATGCCTTCAATTGGAAGAGACACTTCCCATGGAAGTAGAAAAGGGTCCTACCCCATTTTCCTTCAATGCCAAATTACAAACATTGTTTCACCCACCAGTAACTAGGCTGGATATTTGGGTAGATGGATTTGGAAGTGGTTTAGCTTAACATTTTTATTGGTTAGTCACTTGTAGATTAGTATTCTAAGATGGATTTTATGTTCTTGGAATTTATCACTCTTCTAGTAATAACTCTAAAATGCAGATGGTGTATTAGGATTCTATTTCTTTACACAAGGAAGAAAATTGAAATGCAATTACTTGTCCAACTAAATAATTAGTTGTATAGTGAATAGTCAAAGCATCAGTAACACTTATGATTTTGATATGATTAATAGAACATCCTTCTAAATCTGGTGTGGTACCTACACCTTCTTCTATGATCCAACTTAAAGGAGTCTCTTAGGATCAAGTTCCTGGATGGATCCTAACAAGGAGATCAATCAATGAGTATCTCATGATGGAGTTGATCACCTTCATACAATCTATGAAAGATCATGTTGCTTCCTAATACTGTAATATTCCAAATAAGGAGATATGCCTTTTGTTTATATTTTTCAACCTTCTATAGGAGTTCCTGGTGGGTTTACAATTTATGTATTAACAGCTGTACGACTGCTATTGATGACTTTGACTTCCCCCGATGGCATAAATTTATGGTTGATACATAGCCAAATATCTTGTTGTTTATCCGTATATGATTTGATCATTTATGTTCTAGCCATGGCCCCATACTATTTGTAAGAGGGAATTGCTTCACGAGTCAAACTAACATTTATTGATACTAATTTCAGAGCATGATGGATGATTTCCTATGGGTGGAGGATAAACTGTTTCATTTTTTTGAAGAAGTATTTGTTAAAATTATTTTTGTACCCTGTAACTTGGTACTCTTAGAAGATGGCCAGTATTCACTTGACAAACACAATTAGTAAACTATTATAGAGTGAGATATCCATTAATTACCATTCTTTGCATGGTCGTGTTTCTTAGATTATTTTCACTGACCATGCTTTGTAAGATTTACTTTGCCCCAAATGTGAATTATTTCAGTTGTAGGCACTATTATCTATTCATAATGTCGATGGATAGTTTTCAGTTTACTAGTAGAAAATAAATGCCTAGGTGCTTCATGTGACCTTTATTACCAGTGTTATCAACAAAGACATTGGAACTTTATACATCCAATTTTCAAGTCCATTTTTATTATTTACAAAATCTTAAATGTGTTGAAGATGGGCATCTTCATTTCAAGTTTTTTATTATTTATTGTGCATTACCATATATCTTGACTTTGGAAAGAATCTTGGGGTGGAATTGTTGAATTTTCAATGAATCTTGTGGTAAGCTTGGACTATCTTTTTGTGAGCTTGTGTAATATATGGAAAGTTCACTAAGAATGGAAGATTTTATCAACTTCTTTGTGTTTCTATGGTTTTTTTAGTTTGTGTGAGATATCAAAATTTTCACTGACCTTGGGGCATGTTAGATATCAAAGCATCAAATTCTACAGGAATATTCTATAGAGTCTGGAACAAGGTCAAAATTAGGTCATCTATGGCTCTGTTAAATTCATTTTAAATTCCATTGTCTCCAAGTTTTCCTTTATGGGATTCTTGCATCCTCTCATTCAATAAAGGAAACCCACCAAGTTGTACAAATATGTTCATACAATCATTCCTTACTGTAGCAGTAATCACAACTACAAGGGTGGTCCTAGATTCCACCTCCTTTAGCTTCCTAGAATTTTTTTTAAGGGGGCCATATGATTATTTGTCTACTATGCCTATTTTTCTAAAGGGGCCTCCCAGTATTGACAATTCAGATTTAGTAGTGGCATGGTTACAGACTTGCAGTCTAGAAAAGTCACTGTAACCATGTATTATTTATAGTCACAACTATCTACCCATTGTTGGAAAGGAATTGATGAAAATCTGATTTAGATCGTGGGTGAACTTCGATCCATAAAGTTATTTTATCTCCTAGGTTTTATTCATTGTGAAAAAAAGAAAAAGAAAGGGGTTTTATTCAATTTATGGTGTTTGGTGGGTCTAAATTCTAATTATACATTCAAAGGAATCACTGGCAATAGTAACACTCATGACATGTTTCAAGAGAATGGAAAATCACTCATGCGAAGAAAGGTGTGTGTGTGTGTGTGTGTGTGTGTGTGTGTGATTCAAACAAATGGTGTGTATTAACTAGAGACTGTGGAAATTTTTTCACTTTTCTCAGGAAATCCAATAGGTGTATATATAATGGAAAAAGGATAAAATCTCAAACTGATATTACCATTGGCCTGGTAGCATAAACAAAATAACTTGTTCATGCAAGCATCAAAACAGAAGTTATTCCTTCATGATAGTTGCTCTTTTTTTCCAACACGCTTAATAGTGTTGGAACTTTGGAGAAGGATCATTGATATCTCAGCGACTTAGTTTAGCATGTGAGTTTTGAACTGCGAAATTGCTAATGAGAAAATCATGAAGTGTATAACTGTCGTATAGGAAATAGAGTACTGTATTGGGAGGAAGGATACCTAGTCGACCATGATAACTGTGGATGAAATAAAAGTATTTATATTGAATGAAGAATTCCAGTATTGGCTTGCAGGAAATTCATTAAAGAGTCTTCCGAGTCTAGATTCTAGAGCAAGCTAATTAATAAAAAAACGCCTGACATATTTTAGTGGGATATATTCCCCTGAAATATTTGTATAAATTGTCATTAGATGTGTAAATTCTGACATATTTTAGAGCACACGCATGAGACAAAAAATAAGTGAAGAAAATTGAAATAAAAAATATATTACCCCATGAGTTTGTTGGGGTAAATTGGAGAGAACTTCCTTTGAATAATACCCTTTCTTATTTTATGCCACTCGATCTTAAGAATTTGGAAAACAAAATCTATTGAGTCTTGATTGTTGGTTTCTTGAGACAGGTCTGAAAAGGTCTTCCCTAAAAAATCCTTCACATTGGGTGCTCCATTACGCTAGGATAGAAATTTGATATTTCACAATTTAACTCAAATGTTGTATTTATGCCAAATCAATAATCAAGATATGAACGATTGATGCTTGATTTTATAGAGAGCGAATTTCATCTGAGGGGTATTAAAACTATTTGTTCCTTGCTGGACTATTTTGATGCTTATCATATATCTCTATGCTAGACTATTATGATTCCTTTCCTATATATTACCTTAGGTTCGTTTTAGTGCATAGAGATCTACAAAAACATGCCTAGAATGAGAGTTCCCTAACTAATCATGTCAATATTTTACATCCAATGATTTGGATCCAAAATCTGATCATTAATCAACCAACAATGAAAATTTCCTTAATACTCCAACACAATTCAATTCCTAGGATGCTGGAAATGGCTAATGGAATTTGATCCTAGTCAAAATTGCAAGGATTTTTGAGGAGCATCATGCTTTTTGTAAATTAGGCATCATATTTTTTTGTGTTGAAATGTGAACGTTTCCACAACTATATCATGTTTACTTTGTTGATCAAAACTAGGAGGGATAGATTTTTTATATGTAATCTACAAAACAAAGTGTTTCTTGATGAATATGTTTCAAAACCTTGGTTGACTGTATGCCTAGTCATCTATTACAAGAACTTCAATGACATTTTTCCAACATTCCTAAAAATATTTACAAATTTTCTTGTAATTATTCCCTTAATGTACCATTTATCCTATACTTAATATGAAAAATTAATCAATGGGTCTAAGTCTTTATGTTTTTATTCAAGCAGTTGTCACAACATTTAATTTGAGAAAGAATAGGAAAATATATTACTTTGACAGATTCTTCAGTAGCAATAACTTCCATGCATAGTCCCAAGGACATTACCATCTAGTCCCTTTGAATCATAATGTCCTTCCTTTTCATGAATAGGTTTCCCTAGTTTGTTGAAATAGGTTTCACGTTCATTTATAAACCCCATGCATGCCCATATTGTTGTTTGCTATTGTTATGACCTTAAAACCACCCAGAATTGAAATTTACTCAGTTTTATTACTGTTTGAGGGTTAAAACAGTGTAGAATCATGCACAAAATTTCCTAGAAGTGTTGCTACAAGGAACTAGACTGTTGAAAATTCCATTTCTTAGTGGATTGGATGCATGGTTCCACCCAAAATATTCCCATATATGAGAAAAACTGAGGTTTTATTGTTGTTGTTTCAAGATAACACCCCACAACATGCCCATATTTGGATAAAATACTAAGCCTAGTATGACCAATAATAGAATGTAAAGAAATAGAATAGATGGAAAAAGTATCGATCCAAAAACATATAATTACAAAAATATATCTGGTGTAAGAATGAAGAATAACATTATTGGAAAATAAAACTTGCAATCGTTGAAACACAATAATACATATTTGTTAGTTGTGTTGTTCCCTAAATATGTTATGTGAGGTAAATATCTAAGTAGCAAAGGGGAAAGCGTGCATCTATCTATGGATCCAATAATAGTTTTATTAGTAGTATTTTTATTGATTAAATTGTATTTCCTGAAAAATATGGGTGTTGGTATAATAATATCTTCCTTCTTCCTTACCTTGTAGAGTTAAATTGGCTATCATACTTGTTATGATGTTTACATAGCAATTGGTAGTTTGAATTGACTATTGTTGGTAGTTGTGTCAGTGTTGTGAAACATTGTAATATCTCACAAAGCCACCAATTTTCCAAGACTGTTGAATGCATAGAAGTCTGGTCTGTTTTAAACCGATTATGAACATGGCACTACAAATTAGAATGTACATGTCAAACATGGGGGTTAAACAAGGAAAGGTTGACTTATCAATAGATTCAATACAAGTGATGAAGGCCATTACTTCTGTGTTTTATCATCAGTGGCCAAAATGGATTTAGTATCTTTGGTGCATAAGAATGAAGAAATAATATTAGCAGATAAACCTTGCATTTGTGGAAACAATATAATAAGTTTGTTTACTTGTGTTGTTCCATAAATATGCTTTGTAAGGTTAATATATAATTAGTGAAGGTGAAAGCGTGCATCTATCTTCGGCTCCAATAATATTTTTATTAGCAGTATTTATAATAAAATGGCATTTTCTGAAAAATATGGGTGTTCATATAATAATATCTTCCTTCATGATTCATATGTACCTAGAAGAGTTCAAGTGGTTGTCTTACTTGTTATGATGTTTATAAATACATAGCAATTTGTAGTTTGTTTTGACTACTTCCCATTAATAGCTTTTGAAGGGGTTCCAGTCAAGGGATAAACCATAGTCGTAGTCCTAGAATGTGAAGAGTTGAGTGTTTTTGGTTGAGATCAAATTCATGGGAGCCTCTAGAAAATTTTATCACTGCCTATTCGAGTTGTCAAATTGACTCCTGGGTGGGTTGACGCATTGTTGAAATATTGTAACTTCAAAGGATATTCTAAATGTATTTTACTGATGTAACCTAAGGGATATGTTATTGTTCCTCCGATGGGGTGTTGCTATTGTATTTGGTCATCATAGATTCATGAGGTAAATCCTCCAATTGTGTCGGGTCTTTAGTTCACTATTAAATAATATAATATATTTTTTTTAGTCTTCCTAGGTGAAGTTGTCCCAAAAAGTTTAGTGGGGTCAACTTGTATAGTGTAAACGTCAGTTGACTCATTTAGAGAGAGAATAGAAGGAGGAGAACACCTGTTTTGGGGGTTGTCTTTTATACATCTTATACAAAGCAAGTTTTGATGAGTTTTATTCCCCTTAAGGGTTTCCTAGGATAAATGATGTGTCTATCTTATGATTGTGTTTCTATTAGTTATTATTGATATGTTGTTTCTATGATTTTGAATTGAATACTATTGAATCTAGTCTAGCATATGAAATTAGCATGGTATCAGAGCATGCTTGATTAGAGCAGCTTTCACAAGGTGAAGTTCTCCCTCCTTCCTCTCTGGAAGAAATTAGGGTTTCTACAAAAGTTCGATTTGTGAAGATCTTCTTACATAGAAATTTGTGCTCCCCTAGAGCACATCTATTGATCCCTATATCAAAATTTTTGGGTGGTTGGATCTTCGGGAAACCCAAACTCTAGTTTGGTAGTGAACCAGAAAACTACAGTGAAACAGAACTAGAAATTTTGTAGTGTTGCAACCTCACAAGTAGGTTTTGAAGACTGAAGATTAGGGATATTTAGAAAGTAGTTGGATCGAACAACTCTCATCCTCCAAGTGCATCTACTAGTAAGTTCAATCTCCTGTTTTGATAAATTCATTTTGAGTAACTTACTGGACAAGATGGTACCAAGCACTAAGCTTGAGGACAAATTGGAAGGCCTAGAAAATTTCTTGGATTGGAAGTATAGGATTGGACTCATTATGAAAGAGAATGGTCTTGAGAAGTGCATCAAGGATAATATTGTAGAACATGAAGAAGATGAAGCTAAGGAGAAGCATAAACAAGACCTAATCAAGGAAATGAGGATCATTGAAGATTCCATTAAGGATCACTTGATCCCTCAGGTGTCATCTAAGAAGAAACCTAAGAAAATGTATGATGCACTTTCCAGAATGTATGAAGGAAAGAACATCAATAGAAAGATGAATTTGAGAGTTCAATTGAAGGGAACTAAGATGAGAAAATTAGAATCTATTTAAGATTAATTCACATGGTTCTTCCAAATCAAAGAGAAGATAAGTGCTATTGGAGATACCCTTGATGAGGATAAATTAGTTATGACTACTCTCAATGGCCTCAGTTGACCTTGGGACTCATTCATTCAAACTCTGTGTGCCAGAAATGAAAGTATGAAGTTTGACATAGTATGGGAAGATTGCATACAAGAAGAAGCTAGAGTAGCCAATAGAGAAGCTCTCATCATATAATATGATTGGGATCTAGCTACCCATACTAAATGAAGAATTAAATCAAACTTCAAGAAGAGTAATCATAAGCATTCAAAGGAAAAATTCCAGAAGAAGAAGAAGGATTAGTTAAAGTATCAATACTACAACTGTCATAAGATAGGACATATTAATAGAGAATGTCCATCATCAAAGAACAACAACAACAAAAGTCATCATGCTCATCTAGCTGAAGATGAGGATAAAGAAAGACCTCGAAAGAGAACTAGAGCTGAAGATGTATAAGAATATGTGTTATTCTCTGCACTCTCTAGGTCTGTAATGCCTAGAGAAGATACATGGCTTATTGATAATGGTGCCTCTAAGAACATCAAAGAAAAGAAGACAACTATGTAAAAACTTGAAGAGAAGAACTCTCCCAAGAAGGTATCATTAGGAGATGACTATAAATATCCCATCAAAGGTATTGGTGAATCGAGATACAAGCTTGACTCTAGGACCTCCATGAAGATGAATAAAGTATTGTATGTACCAGGTTTGAAAAAGAACCTACTCTCCATCTCAGCTCTAGATAAGAAAGGAAATAGAGTTGCTTTTATAGATGTACGAGTACTTATGTGGTCCAAAGGAAAGACACATGAATATGTTGTATTAATTGGAGAAGAAGAAGGAGGATTGTACAAGCTCAAAGGACATACAGAGACAACCCTTGTCGATGAGACTACCAGCTCAAGTGGACTGTGGCATAGGAGAATTTCTCACATCATCTACAAAGCATTTCCCTATGTGAGAAAGGTGGTAACATGGTTACCAGATATGAATATAAAACATGAGGGAACTTGCAAGGGATGTGCACAGGGAGAGAATATTAAGAATCCCTTTCCAAAAAGTGACATAAATACTAAAGGTATGTTGGAACTAATCCATTCTACTGTATGTGGTCCTATTCCCTCCATATCATTGAGTGGATATGAATACTATGTCACATTTATTGATGATTACTCAAGAAAGACTTTGATATACTTCTTGAAGAATAAGAGTGAAGTGTTCGGGAAATTCAAGGAATTGAAATCCTTGATAGAGAACTAGTCAGAAAAGAGAATCAAGACATTGAGATTGGATAATGGTGGATAATACACTTCAAAGGAATTTGAAGCATTCTATAAGGAGGCAGGAATAAAGATGGAATTAAACACTCCCTATAATCCCTAACAAAAGGCTGTTTCCAGAAATAAAGAATGGAACTATCATGGAAGCAATGAAGACCATGATTCATGAAAAAGACCTCCCTATGCACCTATGGGCTGAATCTACAAGAACTACCATATATGTGGAAAATAGATTATCTCATGGTGCTCTTGGATTCAAGAATTCTGAAGAGATGTATACTAGAAAGAAGCCTGAAGTAAGCAATCTCAATATATTTGGTTGTCCATTATATGTACATATTCTGAAAGAGAAGAGAACCAAATTGGATCCTTCTAGTATGAAGGGAATATTTGTAGGATACTGTGAAGTCTCCAAAGCCTTAAAGATATACATTTCAGGATTCCATCATATCGATATTAGTAGGGATGTAAAATTTGACGAAGAGATAGCTCTTAAGAAGTCTAGAAGGTGTCAACTTGAATAAGTACATGAAGAATATGTACCTTCCAGAAGGACATAATTCGAACCAACTCCTGAAATAGTAGCATCAGAAGATCATGACATGCTAGATCCTCGGGAGCCCCCTACTATGGATATTTCTTGAAAGAGAAAAACTGCTTGGGTAAGAGAAATCATACAAGAATAAGAAAGATATGGAGCACCGGAAGGCTCCACAAGAACCAAAAAAAGATCAAAGTTGTATTCCGGTTATGTAGATTTGATGTGTGAACTTGTAGATCAAGAACCCACCAACTATGAGGAAGTTGCACAGAAGAAATAATGGTTTGAAGTAATGATGAAAGAATACCAGTCAATCATGAAGAATGATGTTTGGGATATTATTCTGAAACCAAAAAACAAGAGTGTGGTATCTTAAAAATGGATCTAAAAGATAAAACATGTTGTGGATGGAAGTATTGAGAAGTACAAAGCAAGATTTGTGGCTAGAGGATTTTCTCAAAAAGAGGGGATTGATTATGAAGAGACATTTGCTCCAGTATCAAGGTACACTTCCATCAGAACTATCATGGCACTTGCTTCCATGATGAAATGGAACTTACACCAAATGGATTTAAAAACAACCTTCCTTCATGGTGTGATCCAAGAAGATGTTTACATCGAACAACCACAAGGATTTGAAGTCAAAGACAGAGCCACTCATGTATGCAAGTTGAAAAAGGATCTGTACGGACTCAAGGAACATCCTAGATCTTGGTATGGTAGAATATATAGCTTCTTGACAAGCATGGGATTTACTAAGATTAAATCTGATCCTAATATTTATATGAATATTGTGGATGATGAAACATTCATACCATTGTTGTATGTAGATGATCTATTTTTGACTGAAAATGAGAAATAGATCAAGGATTGCAAGAAGAAGCTAGTTGAATAATTCGAGATGAAAGATCTTGGATTGATGCATTATTTACCAGGGATGGAAGTGTGGAAGAGGCCAGATGGAATCTTTCTGAATCAGGGAAAGTATGCAGTAGAAATATTGAAAATATTTGATATGTTGGATTGTAAATCCATGGCCACACCCATGGACACCAACTTGAATTTGTTGTCTGATGAGACATCCGAGCTAGTGGACATGATTCACTATAGACATATTAATGGGTCATTAATGTATCTGACGAACATAAGGTCAGATATATGATTTCCTATGAACACCTTGAGTCAGTGTCTAGTTAAAACTAGATGAGTTCACTTGATAATTGCAAAGCATGTGATGAGATACCTAAAAGGTACGATTGATATGGGATTGTACTATGGGAGAGATCATGACTACAATTTTAATGGGTATATGGATTTAGATTGGGAAGGAAGTGCCACAGACAGAAAGAGCACCTTAGGTGGATGTTATTCATTAGAGGAAATTTCATTTTAAAATCGGCCTTCCAAAAATAATACAAATTCCATGTCATAATGTATTAGCCAATTAAAGTGCTTTAAAATTAAAAAAGGGAGCACCTCTTAAACAAAATTTTAATATAAATTTGGGGATAGGTATCATAAAAAAACTACTTTTTTGTTCGTATTTTCGACATATATCCTTATTGTTTTACTCAAATTTCGATCGGGAGAGATTGTTGGATGCGGAATTAAATTCCGCATCGAACAAGTACCCACTCTGCATACTTTTGATGGGCCCCGATACCCCAAAAACAAGAAATGCATGAAAAAACATGATGATGATGTCATCATCACATTTTTTAGGCATTTCTATTTTTTGGGGTAGAAGGGCCCATCAAAAGTATGCAGAGTGGGTACTCTTTGGATGCAGAATTTAATTCCACATCCAACAAGGTCTCCCGATCGAAATTTGAGTAAAAACACAGGGAGATAGGTCGAAAATACGAACAAAAAAAGTAGTTTTTTCTTTTCTTCCTCCAAAATTAATAAATATTATTTTATTATTTTAACTATTATTTTATTAATTTTCCTTANTCTAGGATCCACCATGATCTCATGGTTTAGTAAGAAACATTCCAGTGATTCTCTTAGTACAGCTGAAGAAGAGTACATTGCAGGTTGCTACTCTTGTTGTGAAGCGATATGGCTTCAAAAGATGACGTCAGGAATATTTGACATGGAGTTGGACACCATAGTAATTTTCTATGACAACGAGAGTTGTATAAAGATGACAGAGAAACTAGTGTTCCATGACAAATCGAAGCATATAGAAATCTAATATTTTTATATAAGGGATATGGTACAAAAGGGAGCCATCAAGCTCCAGTATGTGAGTATCGATGAGCAAGTTTCTGATGTACTGACCAAGCCTCTATATCGAGTGAATTTCGAATACTTCCATGAAAATCTTGGTGTAGTTTGAAAGGAATTTCTTTGCAAGGAAAAGTAATGGGACTACAAATGATGAAGGAATGGAAGTTCTTCGAAAAGGAAGATTAGGTCAAAGACATGAACCCTCCTCGAAAAAAGGGGGAGTAGGTTGATAATATGAAAATTCCTAGGAAAGGGGGAGTAATGATGAGACTAACATCGATGATGGATGATAGTGATGATGGTATGACATTTATTTGTGGATGATAGTATCCTCTCTTGAGGATGGAAGGTATAACACTCTATGCATGAGAGTGGTCCTTACGAACTTAAGGATGACCCTCCAAGATGTTACTCTCACATGGAGAGTACTCAAATTCAGTTTTCAATACCGTATATTAAACACTCCCTTAGGAGTGGTCCTAACATTAGTGGTCTGGATGCTCTACAATGAGTCCTCATGGACGACAAGACTGACATTGTGACGTATGAATTCAAGATATACCTTGTAGACTATACTCTTGTATGGAGAGTATGCCTACATTCATATGTAGATTCCATAGAATAACACTCGCTTGGGAGTGGTACTAACCTTAGTGGTATGGATGCTCTATGATGAGTCCCCATAGACATCATAGTATAACACTCACTTGGGAGTGGTCCTGACATGTGTGGTATGGATGTTCTATGATCGGCCGACATTGTGTATGCAGTCGAGATCTGCTCTGCAAAATATACTCTTGCTTGGAAGAGTATGACTACATGAAACTGTAGATACCGTAGTATAACACTCACTTGGGAGTGGTCCTAACCTGTGTGGCATGGATGGCCTATGATGAGTCCTCACGGACGATAGGGCCGACACTAGGTGTGGTCAAGATCTACATTTAGTTGTATATGATTCAGCTGATCGATTTCATGGATCATGCTAATGAAGGATTGCATCATCCTTGGACTTATGTCCTAAAGTGATCGGGATTGATCATCTCGCAAATAGATCATGTGTAATATAGGTAGCATGGCGGTGAAGGATCAAGTAGATCAAATTACAATGGTGAAGGGTCAAGTAGATCGAAGTGCATATGCAAAGGATCAAGAAGGATCAAAGTGTTGCTGCAAAGGATCAAAAGAATCAAAGTGCTGCCGCAAAAGGATTGAAAGGATCGAAGTGCTGCTATAAGGAATCGAGAATATTAGAAGACTACTGCACAATATCGAAGTGTTGCTATAAAGGATTAAGAAGATTGAAGTGATGCTGCAAAGGATTGAGAATATTGGAGTGCTACTACAAAGGATTGAGAATATCAAAGTGTTGTTTCAAAGGATCGAGAAGATAGAAGTCCTTCTACAAAGGATTAAGAAGATCAAAGTGCTGCAACAAAGGATCAAGAAGATTAAAGTGTTGCTACAAAGGAATGCGAATATCGAAGTGTTGCTGCAAAGGATCGATAAGATTGAAGTGTTGCTGCAAAGGATCAATAAGATTGAAGTGATGTTGTAAAGGATCAAAGTACTGCAAAGGATCTAGAATATTGAAGTGTTGCTACAAAGGATCGAAAGATGGAAGAATTGCTGCAAAAAGGATCAAGTGATCATGTGATGCAGAAGATGAAGAGTAACTATTCTAGTTACTGATTCTAAAAAACTTCCTGTGACATATAGATGTATTACCTCGATGTACTATGTAATTGTCTCTTCATTCTCCTATAGTCTATGGTGATGATGTTTTCTATAGAATAACCTTCTCATTAAGGGGGAGTGTTGAATTATTGTAACTTCAAAGGATATTCTAAATGTATTTTACTGACGTAACCCAAGGGAGATATTATTGTTCCTCTGACGGGGTGTTACTATTGTATTTGGACATCATATATTCATGAGGTAAATCCTCCACTTATGTCGGGTCTTTAGTACCCTAATAAATAATATAATATACGATTTTGAGTCTTCCAAGGTGAATTCGACCTAGACATTTTAGTGGGGCCGACTTGTCTAGTGTAAAAGTCAGTTGAATTGTTGTGCATAAATAGAGGAGTTGTGGTTCTTATTTGAACACATACTCACTCACTTGAGTAGCACATAAGAGAGAGACACATACATAACAGAAGGAGGAGAACACCTATTTTTGGGGTTTTCATTTTTACATCTTATACAAAGGAATTTTTGCTGGGTTTTCTTCCCCTTGAGGGTTTCCTAGGATAAATGTTGTGTCTATCTTATGATTGTGTTTCTATCAGTGATTCTTGATATGTTGTTGTTGTGATTTCAAATTGAATACTATTGAATCTAGTCGAACGTATGAAATATTAACATGCATGAGGGGAAGTGAAAGGATTCATTATCATGGGAATAATCCCCATGTTCATTAAATAGGACATAGTGTACAATGTGTGTATAGTTCAACATTTCTCTATTGCATTTTGTCTTATATGTGAAAGTAATGCATATCACTTGGTATTAGGCTTTAAATATGACGAGTCTTCTATGTGAAGGTATTACATATCACTTGGCATTAAGGTTTAATGATCGTGAATCTTTAGGGTTCAACAATTATGGTTAATGGAGATACTTGATTTCCCTTATGCATTCAATATCTAATTTTTATTTTTGGTTTCTGGAGCTCATAATATTTTTCTTCAACAAAAAATTTATGTTATTTCATGTAACTAAGCATTAAAAGAAGTGGTGCTTACTAGCATTATCTGTTTTGATAGTGATTTGTCATATGTGACTTGAGATTTTGTTCAATGGTTGATTATAGTTCTAAGACAACGGATTATATTGCTAATATTTGATATATTTTCTTCTAGTGTTATTATACTGGAACGTTTGTTAAAAATTGTTCTCAGGAGATAATTTGGCAGAATTTAGGATTTTCATTGAAAGGGATTACTACTGCATTTCCTTTCCCACTGAAAGGACATGCTATGTATATTTTATTTGCTAAGAATTTAAACATTTATATATATGGAGGTTTTGGATACATTTTATTTCCAATTTTCCATATTATGTTATGTTTATCTCTAGTTTTGTGGGAAGAATTTGTTGCTACGACCTCATATATATTTTATTGTTGTTGCACGAATCTCTAGTTTTCAAATAGTATTTGACTATATTATTGGATCTATCCTTCCCTTTTATCTATATAAATCCATAGCCATTTTGGATATGGGTTAAATTTTTTTATGACTTGAATCTAGATACAACTAATATGAGATCCTAAAACGTTTAGGTACTTTCTACGGGATTTTGAGAAGAGGATTTTCTTTATTTCAGGTTGGCGATCTTTTTTGTGGACTTATGTTCTTAATTGTTGGCTAATTTCAAGGGAATTTCTTATTATTGTTGGTTGGTTCTAATCTCCTATCTTAGTTTTTTTCATAGTTGGTAGATATTTTATTATTTCCAAGGAGATTTTCTTTTAGTGTGCTGATATTTTCATTTGTGTGTTGGTTTCCTCATAACCAGGTTGTTCTTTTCTGCATTGAGCAGATATTACAATTTTTTTAATTTTCTCTCATTATCATGGTAGAATCTTCTAATATTTGTGTAGCCATTGGAGAAACAAAATAGCCCAGTTTTTTTGACTTAAAGACCCCACTATTGAGTTATGTTGTTGAAAGAGAATATTACATGGGATGGTAGCTATTGACGACTTTTCCTATGATGTGGATAGAAAAATTTGAGAAGATTTCGGTGTAAGAAAAAATGATGATTTTCTTCAAGAAGAATATGCCACAAAAAGGCTTACTACAAAGTCCAAAGTCTTCCTTTTTCAATTGGCAATGAATTACAAAGAGGTCTTGCATTAAATCCTTTTAAATATGATTAAGGTCCTCTTGTAAAAGCATGGAATATTAATGGTTGAAATGAGGTCAACTGGATTAGAGACTATTGCATCTATGCAAATGTTCTTTCATAAATTTGGTGGCATCTCCTCATTTGCAAGATATGGTTAGGGGTAATATTCAACTACCAAAATGATATGAAAGTATTTCCTAATAGAATGTTTGCATCATGTTATTGGCTAAACAAAAGGGAAATGCAAAGAATAATTTTTTTGGCTTGAAACTTGAAATTCCCCAAGGAACATGCCCTTGATAAATTTCATTACAATGTTTCGTATATTACCAATGTTTTTGAAATTTATTGTAATGTCCCCATTCAAATAATTGCACAGCAGGACAATTCCATCAATCCTACTAGTTCCCTAGGTTGGATGGATACATTTGGATTTTTTAATAAGGGAGCTAATAAATGATGTTTAGACATTAGAATGGGATAAATATTTAGTAATGTATCTTATTAAATAAATACAAGAGACAATTTAAGTGTAAATGGAGCATGGAGACACATGGAGACTATGGGGCCCACACAAGCTAGAACTTTTGTGCCACATGGCATTCTCCTATTGCAGTTTCTAATCCACGGGAAGAATAAAGGTTCTTGGATGATTTAGAAGGATAATACACTTGTCCATATGAAAAATGGGTAGAATTTTGGAATAAATGTAACTTACATGGGAGAGGAAGATTTATTTTGGAGCTAGTGAGACACTTGAAGTAGATTCCCTAGCTCTATGACAACAATGATGAAGATGCTATGAAACCTATGAGACAAATCAGATATGAAGGTTGAAATATGACATATATGAAATGTAATGTTGAAATAGAGCATCCTAGAGGGCTCTCATGTGAGTTGGGGAAGCTCAATGGGATCCTACTCAAATTTGGGGAAGGTGGGAGGCTAGGAAAGAGAGGACACATGGAAAATCATGAGCACACGCCCAAATTCGAATTGGCTTGATTTTGTGGATGGATTTAGAACATTATAAGGATAAGTAATTTTATAAAATATAGGAATCAACAAATATAATGGTTTTTTATCATTTGATAAATGTTCATTTATGAATTGTGAGAGCTAGTGGATGACTAGTTTTCTTGCCTTATCCAATTTTGAGGGAGAAACGTCCCCATCCAAGTTGGTGTTTGGAGAGGAAACTCAAGTATTTCATGGAGATTTAATGGAGTTGTAATTTCAGGTGTAATATGCATGGAATATTGTGGGTTCTTCTACTGCAGCACTTCATCTCAACCATTTCCAGTTTTCATTCGATATTCATGCTCATGGAGGGATTTGTGCCTTGGATGAGCTATTATACTTTGCGGGAGATATTATCCTAGTATATTTATGAATTTAATAAGTACAATATTATATTTTATTCATTATAATAAATTTTCAAGTCTAAATACACAATATTTGTATGTCAAATTGATTTTTAATGAGCAAACAATCACCGTTCCCACTCTATTTTGATATATGCTATGGTAATGCTGATTATTTCGAAAGGAGGAATGTCTCTATGATAAATGTATGATTAATGGAATTTAATTAATGTTTATTAACATTTTAATGTTCATTATTTAATAATTGGAATCTATTTTTCTCATTTTACTCATTTTAATTCCATTCGGAGAAGATTTGGTGCCTTTTCCCCAAGGGTCGAAATGGTGATTTGGGAGCTGTTTTGGAGAGAGTCATAAACACCTATATAAACTGAGACATGATGCATATGAGACATTAATAATGTACCTTACACATACCCTTTCTCTTTTCATAAATTCGAGTGGGTTTGGGATCATTTGAGAAGCCATTTCCAACATTTACCGGGGGGGGATTGGAACCCCAATTTGCTAGTAAAGACTCCTACTTTGACCAGAATATTAAAAAAGTTTGAATAAGTAATTGGATGGTTGTAAATAATAAATTAAAATTATATTCAATTACTAATATCATTCATACACTTTCTAATAATATTTGGGAGCGTTTGGGTCAATTTGGAGACCTAGACATC
Organism: Pseudotsuga menziesii; assembly: GCA_001517045.1. Taxonomy (NCBI): domain Eukaryota; kingdom Viridiplantae; phylum Streptophyta; class Pinopsida; order Pinales; family Pinaceae; genus Pseudotsuga; species Pseudotsuga menziesii. The sequence goes on from LPNX011084327.1 coordinate 767,654, forward strand.
AAAACTAGTCAAAGGTCGAAATAGGGAAAAAATGAAAAGTTGGTCATTTAATAAAATTTATTAAAAAGGGAAATTACAGTCATATCAGAGCATGGTATTGTCACTTGATGGTATTAACTAGTATCCAAATAAATAATTCACCACACTTAGACCCTGAATTTGAAGGTGTTTTTGTTGAAGAAGAAGAAGTAGTAGAAGAAGAGGTACATTCTGTTGAAACTATGACTAATGAGGGGAAGGGATACACTGATCATGATAAGGTGGAATATATTAAACTTATACAACCTATATTTTATGACATAGCCAAGAACATGAACCAACAACTTATGAAAGGATTCAAATTGTTGGTTAGCCAATTTGGAAGCAAATTAGGAGTAATAAGAGATAGCAGTAGTTCACAATCAAAAGGAAAGAAGACAATGGGTGAGTATATTTTCTCAAGAACAGGACCCCATAATATAACCCATGAATTTTAGATCACACCAAGGCATACTGCACCTAAATTTATTGTACCCAAAGAAGATCCTAACATTCAACTTGAACTTTCTACAATGGCAAAAGAATGGGATAAATTGGATGAAGATTGTAAACGAAGTGTACCATTTGATTAGTAATTTCTTGCTACAAACAAACTCAAAAATAAGGAATATAATAAGTCTCTATACAAAAATAAAGACTAAAATTGTGCCATTATTAAATTTCCACTCCCTACTTTTGATGGTTCCTCTCAAAGTTCTGCTAACACTTGTGTGTAGAAATTAGATGTGTATTTTTAGCTGAATCCAATGCGGGAAGAAGATGCCTTAAAAATGGCCATATTGCACTTGGAAGGAGATGAAAATGAATGGTGGTTCCATGCATGAAAAATTTGGGTCATGATCAAGTTAACACATATGGAGAATTTATTGACATGGTACTAGAGATATTTGAACAAAAATATCCTGAATTGTCTTTCAAAGAACTAGCACAATTGAAGCATGTTGGGACCCTAACAGATTATATGATGGAATTTAAAAAGTTATCAAGCAAGGGGGATGATGTGTCTATGGGAAGGATAGTATTGATTTTCACTAAATTTTTGGGCAAATCCCACAATCCCACCACATTAAAACATGCAATCAGCTTGACTAGAGATCTCAAAAATGTGCTTCCTAGAACAAGATTTCCTCCCAAGCCTAACTTCAATTTTGAAAAGAAGCCTTGGAAAAGAGATGCACCTGATAAGAAGAATTTGAAAAGAGATTCAATTGAAAATAATAAGAAAGAAGGACTAAACAAACTTGAAATTCAAAGAAAACAATTGTGCTTCACATGCTTTCAACCATGGACACCAGGGCATAAATGCACTAAGGGAAAAGCTCAATACATAGAAGTATTTTCTAATAATGATGAATATGAAGTAGGTATACATGAATAATTCCACAAGTAATATTAGGAGGAAGCATATGATACAGCAGCTGAAGAAGAAATACAACAAGAAAATTATCCTTCATTGGACAAAGCAAGAATGGCAGTACTTTCAGTAGTGCCTCGTTATCACACTATTTGATACAATGGTGTGGTATTAGGACAAAAAACTTAATTTTTGGTGGATGGAGGAGCCACACATAACTTCATTGATGCAGATATGGTGGATAAAATGAAGATACCTACTGAACCATTCGATGGCTTCATAGTTGTCATTCCTGGTCACACCATAATACAGTGCAAAACATGGGTTCCACGGCTACAAGTTACTGTAGGTAACTATACTTTTGTTGATATTTTTTATGTGGTTGATGTTGTTTATACTAATGAGGTTTTGGGAGTGCAATTACTGTATTCTATAGGGGAGCATATAGTAAATTATCAAATTCCTGAGATGAAATTTCAAGATTCGAAAGGTGTACTAAGGGTTGTGAGAGGGAAACACACTTACCTAAATCAAGTAGTGAATTGAAATAGTATGAGATCTATATTGAGGCATGGGAACACAGTATGGTCTGATGAATGTCATATAACATCTCCCAAGAAAAACATAAAGGTTTGTGAACACCTAAAGGATATAGAGAAACTATTTAAAAAGTATGAAAAAGGTTTTAGAGATCTTCCACAATGTAGACCACCTGATAGGGGGGTTGAGCACAACATTTTTTTGGAGGAGGGTAGTCCACCCATTTAGATACCACCTTATAGAAATCCCAAGAAATTTAGAGATGATATTGAGAATGCTATCTAATAACTCTTACAGTTGGGACTCATTAGACCAAGCTCTAGCCCTTATGCTTCTTCAGTAGTGTTGGTAAAGAAAAAAGATGGAACCTTGAGGATGTGTATAGATTTTATATCTTTGAAAAAGAATACCATAAAGAATAGGTATCCTATTCCTAGGATTTATGAGCTCATGGATGACCTATTTGGATCAAAATATTTCTCCAAAATTGACCTTAGATCAGGTTATTCACCAAATTCGAATGAAGGAAGAAGATGTGCAAAATACTACTTTTCGATGTCATTATGGTCACTTTGAGTTTCTTGTTATGCCATTTGGATTAACCAATGATCCAGACACATTTCAAGAATGCATGGATAGAATATTTTGCAAGTATATTAGAATGTTTGTTTTGGTCTTCTTTGATGATATTCTCATTTACAGTACAACTTGGGAAGAGCACTTGCATCATCTAGAGATTGTGTTAAGAACTTTGCAAGAACAATCCTTGTTTGCTAAGATGTCTAAATGTTAATTTGGGGTGAAGGAAATATTGTATATTGTAAACATTATTGGGAAAAAAGTAGTGAAAGTACACATGGAAAAAATCAGGGCTATCTTAGAATGGCCATCACCAAAAAACATCACCGAATTAAGCAGTTTCATTGGAATATGCACCTATTATAGAAAGTTTGTGAAAGGGTTATCCAAGTTGACTTATCCACACACTAATTTGACTAATATGGATGCTCTCAAGTGGGATTAAGATGCTGATAATTTCTTCCAAAAAATAAAAGAGTTAATGAGCAGTTGTCCCATACTTGCATTACTTGATTTTTATAAGCCTTTTGTTGTTGAATGTGATGCTTCAGGTGGAGGAATAGGGGTTGTCATATAGCAAGGCCAACACTCTATAGCCTTTGAGAGAAGAAAGTTGCAGACTCATGAAAAAATATACTCCATATATGACAAATAAATTTTGGTCATCATGCATGCATTGACCAGGTTTCAACAATACTTGGTAGGAAAGAAGTTTGTTGTGAAAACTGACCACAATAGTCTAAGCCACTTCCTCACCCAAAAGGATATAAATGAAAGGGAAAAAAATTGGGTAAGAAAGATTCAAGATTATGATTTTTGTATTGAATATGTGAAAGTGGAGAATAAAATTGTAGTAGATGCATTATCTCGAAGACCTTCTTTTTCCTCTCATGGACATCACTAAAGATTGGAAAACTATGTTACTAGTTGAATATGCCAAAGATAATTTTTCTTGTGATTGTTGGGTGTTATAATGTATTAATTAATTCACCTAATATTTAATTATCAACTGAGGTTTGTAAAATTAGAGTTGAAACAAAGTATATGCAAAGGTAGATGGGTTTCTAGGGTGTTGTGGAAATATTTTAACAGAGAAAAGATCGAAATATCTTTCAAAACTAAAAACTGAGTCAAACTCCTAAAAGTTCAACTATGAAGGTGTTATCATCAGATCTGCTCCAGCAAAATTTTAGTTTCTGGCAGCATTTTACTTACTGGCAGCAGAGTTTCAAACGAACCTATAATGAATCCCGGTGGGCAGAGAGGTTCAAAAAGTCTGGTAAATATTATGAGGATTGGGAAATGGATGGTTATAGGTTGCTCGCTGAGAGGATGCGAGATGAAGATGAAAAGGCTTGGCTCAAGAAGCACCTTATCATGACCAAACATGGGTTGTTCTTGTCCATGATGTCAACAAGACCAACACGCTTAGAGCGACCCACAATATATAAAATGTAGACATGTCTCATCTGTTGAAATTCCTTGGGGTGAGTATGGAGCTGAGAATGTAGTCAAATCATCACAACAACAGATAAAGCATCTGCACATCTTAAGGAAGGAGCTAAGAAGGTCGTAATTTCTGCTCCATCAGCTGATGCACCTATGTTTGTGGTTGGAGTAAATGAAAGATCATATAAGATTGAAATGAATATTGTTTCGAATGCCAGCTGCACAACTAATTGTCTTGCTCCGCTTGCAAAGGTGGTGAATGAAGAATTTGGTATTGTTGAGGGTTTGATGACAACTGTTCATGCAACCATAGCTACACAGAAGACTGTAGATGGTCCATCTATGAAGGATTGGCGTGGAGGTCGTGGTGCTAGATAGAATATCATTCCGAGCTCAACTGGTGCTACAAAGGCTATTGGAAAGGTCCTTCCAGCGTTAAATGGAAAGCTAACTGGCATGGATTTTCGTGTCCCAACACCTAACATTTCAGTTGTGGATGTGACATGTCCCCTTACGAAACCAACATCTTATGATGAAGTGAAAGTAGCAATAAAGGCAACATCTGAGGGGTCACTTAAAGGCATCCTTGGATACACTGAAGATGATGTTGTCTCAAATGATTTCATTGGTGATGAAAGGTCGAGTATCTTTGATGCTAAGGCTGGTATAGCCTTGAATTTTGGATTTGTGAAACTTGTCTCTTGGTATGACAATGAGTGGAGATACAGCAACCGAGTGGTGGATTTGATCTCACACATGGCTTTAGTTGGTTCACACAAATAGAGATTCTTCTACATTGGAGTCTCTTCTTCCTATTCGCAATACATAGGCAGAGATAGAGAGCACACATCCTTTGAATGGCGAGTCTTGTTGGGGAGCAAGTGGAATCAGAGCTAGCTCCGGTGCAAGGTTTCCCAACCACATTCAACACTCAAGAAAACAGAGTTCGTGATTAATTCTAGTTCAACAATAGAACTTCAAAGTCGATTGGGTCAACATCATCCGACAGCATTCAATTTCTGATTAAAAGGCATAACTACAGTGAATACATGATTTCTCCATATTTTTAGGCATAATATCAACAACAATGATGGATCAGATTTCTAGATGGAAAAGTAGTTGGCAAAAAGATCGACATCCAGATTCTTGTGGAAACATTCAATCGATATCTAAAGTTTCAGTAAAAACATTCGGCAACTAAATTTGCTTCTATATCATATGCATAAAACAAATGTTTTGGTGGCAGAGTATCTGAGGTAGGGGATCAGCATTTGAAGAATCTATTTCAGGTGTTAGAGCATTCGAAGGCCCAAAATCAACAGTCGGTTAACATTTTAAGAGGACGAAAATATTCTAGATTCAAAGAGATTTATGTTACCTTCAAAGCAAGCCTTGAATTATGAATAGATGATTCCACGATAGCCATGCCATTCCATATATGTTGCAATAATTTCCATATTTATTGCAAATCTATGAACAGAATTCGATTCCTAAGGGCCTGATATCAACTCTTATTCTGTAAATGGTTATAAATTGAATGATTTGGTATGTAACAGGGGGCTCTTCCTTTCATAAGGGGGGACTGTGGTTGGCAATTTTGGAGTTATGGAAGCCCAGTTTTGAATCATTATCTGTATAACATGAATACTCTATAGCTTCGATAACAGGTTCTACATTGAATGAGCATGATTCTGATTGGTCTTTGTATGTTATAAATTGTCTTTCTTATGACTTATCATGTATAGGGTCGCCTTAATTCCATTACAGTAATGCTTATACTGAAATGAAATTATCCTTATAGTTTCTAAAAACAGAGACATTTTCATCTCATGACTTTGTGATCCTAGTTACTGAGGTATTGAACCTTGTATTTGGTTTTATGTTATACAGTTCCTGTATTTTATATGATTTTCTTATAGCTCTGATTTCACACCAGCCTATCTCTTCAATAATGTTTTGATTTTCTTATAGCTCTTATATTATACCATCCTAGTTCTCTGATAACTCTGTGATTCTTTTATAGCTTTCATAATATACCAGCATAGTGCAGTGATAATTGTATGATTTTTCCAATAGCTTTTATTTCATACCAACTTGGTTTTCTTTTTGATTTCATTGATTTGTACATGTTTGAAAAAGATTTCCTTAAGCTTGAACCCCTTTAGTCTAGGTTCAACTTTAGGGATAACATCTTCTGGCGCCGTTGCCAGGGACGGAGGAGTGGAGATATCTTCCCCGGGAAAGAATGACAAAGATCAGATCTAGCTCTTGATGGTGGACATGAGCAGGGCATTAGTTTGACTACACATTTATTCACCGGGAGACTCCATGTTTGAAGAATCCAGAGGAAATTTTACAAGATTTCAAAGTTTAGATGATGATTTCATTTGAATAATGAGGACTTCTGATCTAGCTTCTATTGTTTCAAGGTATGCATGTCTAGATTTTGTAGAACTTCCCGGTTTTCCGAATCTTCTTCCTTTGGATGAATATTTGTTGAGAAATGGTCCTAAATTCAATGGAGAAGATATGAGTTTAGCTGTGAAACACATATCTAATTTCCGTGACTTTACAGAGTTACTCAAAGTTAAGCATGAAGATGTCTTCATTAGATTATTCTATGATTCATTACAGGTGTAGTGTAAAAGTTGGGTTGAAGATTTGTCTTTTGGGTCAATTAGATCATTAACAGGTTTTTGGATTATATTTCTAAAGACATGGATGGAGAAGACAGAGTTTAGGGCAGATTCTCTTTCCATTAAAAATTTCAAGGAATGGAGTAATATGAACATTGATGAGGAAATAGATGAAATTTTTTCTTCCATTTTGTCTTCTTATATAAATTCAAGCTCATGTAACTCAGAATCTAAAGTCATATTTTTAAAAGAATTTGCTGCACATATTGAAAAAGAGATTGAAGCTCTAGAGGTCAAAATACAGGATTTGTCATTTCAAAGCCCTTTTCAGCTGTCTTTCGATATCAAGATTGAGAATAAGGACAAGTTTGATAATCCAAAACTGAGAAAATGGTATGACCCAGTAGCTGACTACATCAAGGAATTTATCGATTCAAGGTTTCAGTATACATTTTATGATAAATCTGAAAATCGAAATTACAGACAGATGATGATTGTTGTTCATGTTTTCATTTTTCTAATACACTGATCAAGATTTTCATTAAGTATTTAGATACTTGTATGGCTTCACTGGAAGCATGATTTTACCTGATCAAAAGAAAGTAGTTTTGATTAGTGTAGGAGCTGTGAATCAATAAGCTTGATTTTTCAAGCATTTCCTTAAGTTTGTACAGTGTGATCAGATTCTTGTGAGAAGATTATTTCAGTTTGCAGAGTAGTTTAAAGATTCAGTCAATGGTTTGTTAAGTAGCGGAGATTTGTGATGAAGACTCCAGCCCAATGGAAACAAGGCACTGGTATTTCTTATTTTCAAAAGCAGGGAATGGCTGGATAGGGTGTAGTTATCAAAGATGGTTTCATTGGAAAGGCATAGGTCTACTTGTTCTTGGCAGCTCATAGGGAGCATAGCATCCCCAGACAAAGCCAGATGTTATCATCAGATCTGCTTCAGCAAAATTTCAGTTTCTGGCAGCATTTTACTTACTGGCAGTAGAGTTTCAAATGAACCTATAATGAATCCCTGTGGGAAGAGAGGTTCAAAAAGTATAGTAAATATTATGAGGATTGGGCAATGCACGGTTATAGGTTGCTCGCTAAGAGGCTGCGAGATGAAGATGAAAAGGCTTGGCTCAAGAAGCACCTTATCATGACCAAAGATAGGTTGTTCTTGTCCATGATGTCAACAAGACCAACACATTTAGAGCGACCCACAATATTTAAAATGTAGCCGTGTCTCATCTGTTCAAATTCCTTGGGGTGAGTATGGAGCTGAGAATGTAGTCGAATCATCACAACAATTGATAAAGAATCTACACATCTTAAGGAAGGAGCTAAGAAGGTCATAATTTCTGCTCCATCAGCTGATGCACCTATGTTTGTGGTTGGAGTAAATGAAAGATCATATAAGACTGAAATGAATATTGTTTCGAATGCCAGCTGCACAACTAATTGTCTTGCTCCCCTTGCAAAGGTGGTGAATGAAGAATTTGGTATTGCTGAGGGTTTGATGACAATTGTTCATGCAACCATAGCTACATAGAAGACCGTAGATGGTCCATCTATGAAGGATTGGCGTGGAGGTCGTGGTGCTGGACAGAATATCATTTCGAGCTCAACTGGTGCTGCAAAGGCTATTGGAAAGGTCCTTCCAGCGTTAAATGGAAAGCTAACTGGCATGGCTTTCCATGTCCCAACACCTAACGTTTCAGTTAGGGATCTGACATGTCGCCTTACGAAACTAGCATCTTACGATGAAGTGAAAGCAGCAATAAAGGTAGCATCTAAGGGGTCACTTAAAGGCATCCTTGGATACACTGAAGATGATGTCGTCTCAAATGATTTCGTTGGTGATGAAAGGTCAAGAATCTTTGATGCTAAGGCTGGTATAGCCTTGAATTCTGGATTTGTGAAACTTGTCTCTTGGTATGACAATGAGTGGGGATACAGCAACCGAGTGGTGGATTTGATCTCACACATGGCTTTAGTTGGTTCACGCAAATAGAGATTCTTCTACATTGGAGTCTCTTCTTCCTATTCACAATACATAGGCAGAGATAGAGAGCACACATCCTCCGAATGGTGAGTCCTGTTGGGGAGCAAGTGGAATCAGAGATAGCTCCGGTGCAAGGATGCCCAGCCACATTCAACACTCAAGCAAACAGAGTTCATGATTAATTCTAGGTCAACAACTGAACTTGAAAGTAAATTGGGTCAACATCATCTGACAGCATTCAATTTCTGATTAAAAGGCATAACTACAGTGAATACAGGATTTCTGCATATTTTTAGGCATAATATCAACAACAATGATGGATCAAATTTCCAGATGGCAAATTACTTGGAAAAAATATCGATATCCAGATTCTTGTGGAAACATTCAATCGATATCCAAAGTTCCAGTAAAAACATTCAGCAACTGAATTTGCTTCTAGATCAGATGCATAAAACAAATGTTTTGGTGGCAGAGTATCCAAGGTAGGGGATTAGCATTTGAAGAATCTATTTTAGGTGTTAGAGCATTCGAAGGCCCAAAATCAACAGTCATTTAGCATTTTAAGAGGCTGGAAATCTTCTAGATTCAAAGAGATTTATGTTACCTTCAAAGCAAGCCTTGAATTATGAATAGATGATTCCACTATAGCCATTCCAGATATGTCGTAATAATTTCCATATTTATTGCAAATCTATGAACATAATTCAATTCCTAAGGGGCTGATATTAGCTCTTATTCTGTAAATGGTTATACATTGAATGATTTGGTATGTAACAGGGGGCTCTTCCTTTCATAAGGGGGGACTATGGTTGGCAATTTTGGAGTTATGGAAGCCCAGTTTTAAATCACTATTTGTATAACATGAATACTCTATAGCTTTGATAACAAGTTCTACTTTGAATGAGCATGATTTTGATTGGTCTTTGTATGTTATAAATTGTCTTTCTTATGATTTATCATGTATATGGACGCCTTCATTCCATTACAGTGATGCTTATACTGAAATGCAATTATCCTTATAGTTTCTAAAAACAGAGACATTTTCATCTCATGACTTTGTGATCATAGTTACTGAGGTATTGAACCTTGTATTTGGTTTTATGTTATACAGTTCCTATATTTTGTATGATTTTCTTATAGCTCTGATTTCACACCAGCCTATCTCTTCAATAATGTTTTATTTTCTTATAGCTCTTATAATATACCAGCCTAGTTCTCTAATAACTCTGTGATTCTTTAATATCTTTCATAATATACTAGCATAGGGCAGTGATAATTGTATGATTTTCCCAATAGCTTCGATTTCATACCAGCTTGGTTTTCTTTTTGATTTCATTGATTTGTACATGTTTTAAAAACATTTCCTTAAGCTTGAACCCCTGTAGTATAGGTTCAACTTTAGGGATAACAAAAGGTAAGTAAACCAAAACAGAGTACTATACTAGAGAATTATGAAGCTATTCTACTCTACTCTATATAAAAACACTGAAAAGTAAATATATAAACAAGTAAACTTCCTATTCCTTAACTATTCCACTTCTTAATTTAAGAATTAGAAAGATTCATAACCAACTTCATAAATTAACTATACCAGGAATTATAACAAGATTACAACAACTGGAGATACTTTTACAAATTTCAACAACTAAGCTATACATGCAATTAAAAAATGTACACAATGGTTAAACTAAATTATCTAGTTCTACTCTCCTTGATTGTTCTGTGGATATTCATTTATTGTGATCGGAACTGGTGGAAGAGTAGTGCCAAAATGGCTTTCAAAAGAAGTAAATAAACTATATGGAATCAAATCTAACTTAACTTTTACAAATATGTGCAAACTAAGGAATTTCCAATTACAAGTGATAGTAAACATGATGATTTATTCCATAATAAAATGAATTTTACAAAGGGAATCTAACTTATAAACAAGTAGACAATTTAATAAAAGAAACAAGTAGAAAAGTTAATAAAGATAAATTTAATAAGAAGAAAGTAGAAAACTTAATAAAGATAACTTTAATGAGAAGCAAGTAGAAAACTTAATAAAGATAACTTCTTTAAATCATGTTCTACAAAGTAACCACACAGTGAAAGAAATGAGTTCTAATGCTATGATCAATTTACAAGGTGCTGGTGTATTTTTCTAGAACTTTAACATGCCTAACCCTAAACTCAATATACACAAGGATAAATCAAACCAAACTAAAGATATAATTACCACACATTACAATAGTATTCAATAAGGGAATCAAATACAAAAGAAACAAAACAAAGCATAACTCAAAGCATATTTAGGTAAAAGAAGGTTGAGATTAAGAATGGAACTTGGTAATACTTTAAATAATTGAACCTAAGGTCATAATGATGAACATAACCATTCTCTAATTATCACAATCAGAACATAATTCAAAAGTTAAAAAAGAAAGGCTTTATATAGGCTTAAAAACAAATTAGGAATACTAAAGGTCAAATGAAGGTCTTGATAACAGACTGGAAGGTGAGTCTGAATGCTAGGAAGAATAGGTTGTCTGAATGACAGTCTGTATAAAGAAAATAGTGTAAAATATCCTAAATGTTCTAATTATCAGCTAATTTTGTGCACATGAGAACAAAATGCATACAGAATAGTAACCAGACCTACTTAGTGATCGAATTCAACAACAAAATTACTTAAGCTAATTCACGATTAGAAGGAAAATATTACCTATTGCATCATTAAACAAACTAAAATATAACCAAAGAAAACTTTTAACAAGACAAGACTTAACAAAACTCAACTTACTACAACTTGATTCTAAGATATTAAAGCAATCTACTCTATGTAATTATCAACATGAAATTAAATCATAAGGTGGAAAAGACTGGAAAGGAAACTAAAGGCAAACTATGCACGCAGCCGGTTATTTTTAATCTATGAAATAGAAACTATGCTAACAGTGTAACATGGATGATAGAAAAAAAATTGGAGATAAACCTACTTTTTTGCAAGGAAAGGGATGATGAAAATACAAACAAGAATGAAAACCACTAGTTGATGAGGGGCTCTCTCTGCAATTAGGGTGGCACTTCACTAAATGCTTACATCAACAAGATCATATACACAACAGGAATGTAACTTCTATTAAAATGTGGAATAGTATTATAGATTTTCTCTTTAAAATCGACTGATAGAATGCAAAAGTAGCTAACTACGCTCTCGCTTGGAGGTGAATATATATAGTGTTTACATAAATGAGCGGGTCGATCCTTTCAGTTGTCGACCACTCCTAAAAAATTCAACCATTATTACAAACAACTAATTAAATTCCAACACACAATGCTTCTCCTTCTTCCTCACGCGTTGGTTCTCCATTGCACGTGTTGTCGCGTGAGGATTCTCTTTGACATGGACTGGTGTCGAATAGAGAAGGAAAGATGATGAGAATTCTAGAATGAGGGTCATTCCATTGTCTAGATGCATGGACACATAGAAACTGAAAACTAATCCATGCTTTAACGCTTTGGAATATGCCATAAACAATGCGAGACATGATGAACAAGCTGGATGGTGAGTTGGATGCACTCTGAGCATATCTAGTGCGATGCATGTCCAATCATTGGATCATTCAAGGACTATAACCTACAAACAATTTCACGCATGTATCAAACATGTTCTCAAAGATCATCAAATTTAATTAATAAAATCATGAAATAACAATAATAAACCAGAATTTGCATAAATCCAAATATATTCATACCTAAGGCTGAATGATAAGCTATATGACAAAAATATGTCAAGAAGATGACAAAATAGATATCAAAAAGTGTAAATTACCAGCCGAAAATGGTGACAAAACTAGGATCAACATTCCCCCAAATCGGAGAAATGTCAGGTCCCACTGAGTAAAACAAAGAGGATTTAGGAAGAAGGCTGAGCTACGTTAGTAGCTGCCTTCAACTTAGAAGATGAAACAGGGGATTTAAAATAACACACCTCTCTTATCGAGTGATATGTGACAAATTGATAGCCTTGTTGAGGTCTTCAAAAGCCTTAAGTTGCAGATGCAAATCCTTATTTTCTTGTCAAAATTCTGTGATTAACTTGACGTATTCTTCATTCTGACACGTTGACTATGCCAATTCTTAATTCAATTGGTCTACTATTGGCTGATTAGGGGTGAAAGGTTCTGTAGGATGCTTTAGTTCTGGATGCAGACTTAATTCCCTAGATGGAATCTCGAGGTCAACAGAGGGAACTTGTATTTCAAAACCCATGCCCTAAGAAGGTGTACAGACGATCTCACGAGTAGCATCTTTAAGTAATTTAGATGAGACACTAGCCAATGTGAATAGAGGTGAGTCTGGGTTAGGTTTATCTGCCTCATCCATGCTGTCTGGATGTCGGTCTGAATATCGGGTTGAATCATTTTCTGGACAATGGGCTGAACAATGGACTGGGAAAACTTCGCCTTCTGGTCCCTAGTACAAATTTGTGGAAAAGGTAAAAATTCAGAAGACACGAGACTAGCAGGGGTATAATGGGTAGATGGGCTAGCCTCTTGTGTATCTTCATCAATATGCACGATGTTAGGGATTTTCTTCTCTGCAGATGGGGTTTGACTGGATTCATGATTATGGAGATGCCTAGGGATATTTCAAATATTGAGATGGGGGTTAAGAACTTTAAACAAAAAAGTATCCCAAGTCTGATTCCTCTCTTTAGGTTGATCCAAGATCAAGATATTAATTAGACTATGGTGATATAAATTGCATTTAGGGTTAATGGTATTTTTCCTAACTTGGCTTGACATTTTCTCCAAGATTCTAAGGAAATAAAAAGGAAAATTAAGGAGCTGTCGATTAACAAAATGTTCTAGAAAACAAATATGGAAGTATTTGAATACACTAAACTTACCCTCGCAAGTGATAAGGTGTATGATGATAGTAAAAGGGTTGATGTATCCTAGCTTAATTCAGTTTTGGTGGAATCCTTTGACGCCTGCAATATGTTGGTATTATAGTTTAAGAGAGAAGTTGTGGGACACCCGTGGAAGAAACCAGTGCTTATGCCATCGAGTGCCCTCTCTTGGTAGCTTAGTCACAAGGGCAATAGAATGGAAAGAAAATCGCAAGAGGATGGTTTAAAAAATGCTCCATTCAATCGATCAAACAATCATGCCAAGACTCGACATGTTTAGGTAATCGTGCCATTATGAAAAATATTGAGTCGCATGTCATCAAAGGATGCATGCATTAATGAGCTCGTAAGATCTTGATTAGTTCAACCATGTCCAAAGTAAAAATTTGGACAGGTTGAACATATGACTCGATGCGAATGCATAAATCCCTTTCACAACCATAATAACCTTGATTTAATAAGAAGGTCAATCATTTTATAGTTTATGCATGCGATTGGGTAAGAGGACATGGGTGATGACAATATAATGATGACTGGAAAGTTTTGAGGGTCATATCACATCCGTATGGGGGATTTAAGCTAGATCATATTATGTCAAATTTGTACAAAATCATAGGCCAAGATTAGTCATAGTGCCCTTGTAAGCATGTAGATGTGACTTAATAATCATAGGCATAGCTCCTCTAATTTAACATTTTTCCCAAAACCAAAAATTAAGCTAACACCTTGATATGATTTAATCATTAGGGCTATATTACCATAGTTTTTATTCAGATCATCATTTGGAATTTCTTTCAGACAAGCATTCGGCCCTTCATATGGTCTTGCATATGATTTCTTGTCATCCATGCCTTATTGTAAGGATTTCTTGTCATCTCAAGAATATTTTTGAGTTTACCCTAGAGTTTGTGATATTCTATAGCTATGGGTCCCATTTCTAGGATAATAATATCCTAGGTATTGGTTGAATTAGATGGTTGGACCCAATCCCAACTTACAACCATTCTCTAATGACATCATAAAGAATTGTCCTACACATGTATTTGTATATATTCTGGTTTCTTTACAAATATATTATCATTTTTCCAAACCATGTGCATAGTGGTGCATTAACCAAATCTCTTTTACCCGACATTGCCCCACTACCAGCAGGCCTATTCATTCCAGAGGATTTATCTTGGTACCATGCAAGCATAGCCCTGCTGCCAGTAGGCCTGTTCAGTACCCTGATAGGTCTACTTACATTTACTAATCTTCCTTGTTTTCAGATGTTCACTTAGCATTGACCCGCTTCCAGCAGGCATATTCAGTACCTCAATGGATTTGCTTCGTATAATGATTTTGAGTATATAGAAGTCGGTTGGTACTAGAGCATGCTAATCCTACTAAACACATAATTCAAATTTAGAACAAAGCTCATAAGTAATTTTTATAATGGCCCTAATTATGGATCATTTCAAAAGAGAATAACTTAAAGTTGTTTTTTGACCTTTCAGTCTATCTAAGTTCATAAAAGGCCAGTAACGTTCCCCACAAGCATAAATTTCACTTAATTTTGAGTTACCACAAAAATGATTAAGAGGCAAGTTTTGGTAACAAGTATAGGATGAACTAGTAGTCCATAGGTGTAAGATGAGAATCTGAAGAACATGATAATTAGAGTAGGTATTTCAAGAAAATGTTCTATTATATCATAAATGTATATGTCTGAATCAAAATACCATATATAAAAGCATAACAAATCATAGAATCAATTGTTAGGGATGGTATACAAACAATTCTTCAATTGCACTATAAACTTCAATTTTGATAGTAACCAAAAAGGAAGAGTTAAGATATATTATGAGTCTTTTAGAGCACTTCCCTTTTCAGATAATAATTCATGAGATGCTTATAGATATAAATTATTAGTAATCAACTGCAAAATCACTTATTAGATGATTCATATTTATTCAAAAAGCATTCATAGAAATGAGAAAAAGGAAAAGATTATTCCTGTTTTAATTGACAAGGCTGCAACAGGTGATCATGGGAGTGAATACTCTAGATAAATGTAGTTAATTTGTCAAAAAAAGCTCTGATTTATTTAGGAAAACACAAACATATTTACATATATACAAGTAATGACAACCCAAAATAACTTTAAGGATCAAGAGGAGGAGGAATAATTTCCTCTTCAATTGATTCCATCTGATCCTTTTGCTGCAAGACATTTTGTACAAAATCCTGTTTAGATATTGGTTGGTGGTAAATTCTAAGTCTATGTCCATTTAATACAAAGGAAATTTGTGAACCATCAATTGTCTTAATTTCTAGTGACCCATTATCGAAACCTGTAACTACTTCATATGGACCCATCCAACGAGTAGTTAATTTTCCTTTAAAATTTTTGTACCTTGAGTCAAATAGTAATGCCCAATATCCAGTATTAAATTGTTTTTGCTTAATATATTTATCGTTCCATTTCTTTCTTTGATTATGTATTAACATTGTTCTTTGGAGTGCATCCTGTCTAATTTCTCATTAGTCTGTAACACTCATTGTTTCTGTGCTTCATCCAAATTCATGCCTAATTATGCTGCCATACGAAAGGTATTAACTTTAAATTCGATAGGTAAAAGGAATTGTTTCCCATACACTAACTCATATGGGGCATGTTCGGTAGTGTTTCTCCATGTTACCCTATAGGCCCACAGGGATTCCAAGAGTCTATCTTCCCAATCCTTATGATGTAAGTGAATGGTTTTGGTTAAGATGGATTATAATACTTTGTTGGTTGATTCCACCTGGGCATTAGCCTAGGATGATAAGGTGAGGATTTGCAATGTTAGATGCCATACTTTATGGTGATTTATTTCATTAATTTAGAAGTGAATTAAGAGCCTTGGTCTGTGAAAATTTATCTTGGCACACCAAATGGAGTGAATGTCGCTTGATATATGAATTCTACTACCGATTTCTCTGTGGCCCTAAGAAAATATTTAGCTTCTATCCACTTGGTAACATAGTCTGTGCAATCCACGATATACTTCTTTTTATGATACATGGGAAAAATTGGTCCTACAAAATCCAGATCCCACTTCTCAAATGGCTCTATGATGACTTGAGGGTGTAAGGGAATTTGATCAGATGACGTAGGTATACCCATTCTTTGGAAACTATCACATCCTTTAACTTATTTTCCAACATCCTTGAAAATGCTCGGCTAGTAATAACCATAGTGCAACACTTTGTATGTCATCCGCTTATCAGAAAAATGTCCTCCACATGGTCAATCATGGCATGCATGGAGGATATATGTCATTTCATCCTACCGTACACATCGTATAATAATAATATCTGGGCCAGTACGAAAGAGATCATTATCAACCCAGGAATAGTTAGAGCTCTGAACTATAATGCGATGTTTCTCAGGTGGGGCAAGTGATTTGGTAATTTCCTAGTTGCTAAATAATTGGAAATGTGTGTAAAACAAGGGGTTTGTACAGATACATCAAATAGATGTTCATCAGGAAAAGTATCGTCAACGGGTTTAGTACCATCCTCATGTTGAATAAAGGAAAGGAAATTTTCTACTAAATTATTTTTACCAGTTCAGCCAATGATGGTAATGTTAAACTCTTGTAATAAAATAAGCCACTGAGTCACCCTACCATTGGTAATTGGTTTATTCATTAAAAATATGATGGAAGAGTGATCCTGTTGGTGAAACCCTACCAACAAAGCCTCGTCAACAAGGGTTCTAACTCTGTCAATGCCCAACCAGTGTAATCTCCTTGAGCACCAACCAAATAGGTTTTACCCTACCTAGCAATGTCCGCGGAGCGGATGAAGTCTCACCCAAGATGTTCAAGGGAGAGATGTCGCAATCGAGTTTTCGGTAGTGGGGACATAGGATATGGGGATCTAACAGGGAGACACCATAAATGATAGATCCATAGCTTTGCAGTCGACATTAGGTAATTTCCACAACTTGCAGAGCGCATCCAAAACTGTGGATTCATTATTGATTCATTTCCATAGCATCATATAGTTGTCACAATATTGCTAATACCGCGGCATTGTTCATAAAACATATCAATTCATAGTGCAATAGAACGTAACATATTTTAAAAGAGATCACATCAATATAGAAGAAAGGGAATAAATCACAGCAACATCATAACAAAACATGTCGCAACATCATAACAGATTAAATCAAAGCAGTTGGAGCCACCGAATCTGGTTGGTCCGTTAGCAGTCGAATCCGACTATCATTTTTAATAATGAAATATGAATAATATATTAGATGATGAATATTACAATGATGCCTTGACCTTGAATATGGATTGGACATTCATGATGAGGAGATACCTCCTTTCATACTAACCTAACTATAAATTATTTAATTATTTAATTATAATCTTATTTTATGTTCATTACATTGCCACTCCCTTTAAGGGACCTTTGTCCTCAAAGCTTAGATTATTGTCAATTCATTCTCATTTTTTGTTGAAACAATGTCATTACTTCATTTATGTCTTTTTTATAACTTGTATTAGGTATGTGCTTAGTCTTTATGCTATAGTTTGTCATTTTCCTTTCATTTGTAACTTAAATTTGTACCCCATTATGTTTATTATTGTTGTCCCATTTGCCATGTACATGAATACGAGGAATATTTTTGTGACTGACCATATCAAGCATTGTTTTAGAGATCGCTTGTCCCACAATACTCATGATGTCATCACGTAATGTTTCCATTTTATTATCCTTACGATTTATCTTGAGAAGTGATGTTTTGTGAGGCTTCTCGCACTCGAAGTCACATGATAGTGTTACATTTAGGTTTCTCCAAGGTGGTAGAAGAGTTAAGGTAGAAGATGAATCTACAATATCTAATTCCTTTGACTTGGATTCTTTTGCATATTGTAGGATCCATCTTTTGCCATTGTATGGATCATCCTTATTGTCAATGATACTGGCTTGACTCTCATTATGATATTGGTCGATCTTATCTTTATCCAATATATTATTGGTATTTTGTTCATCCCTGTGATATTTAGTCTCCTTGTCTTGTTTATTGTCTTGATCAATTTTGTTACTCTCATTTTTGTTGACATAGTGGTCCAACATATCTGAGTTACTAATATGGTTTGTATTAGACATTAGCTTTTGTAGCATTTCCATTATCATGGTATTTTGGTTCTATGTCATGATGCTCAAGTTTTGTGCCATGGTGCTTATGTTCTATGTCATCACACACATCTCGTCATCTAACTCTTTTCGTTTCTTGTGCAAGATGTCTACTTTGTCATCAAGTTTTATTCCTAGTACTAGAACAACATCTTCTTTGATTTCTTTCTTAAGTGGCTTGTTATTTTTTGTTTCTTCTCTAAATTTTTCTTGGTTGGGAATGAGGGCCTTGATGTCCTTCTCCAATTTCTCAATTTTTCCTTTTAATTCTGTCATAGCCTCGATCCTTTTATGCAAATGTGTGTATTTGGAAGTTTATTTTGACCGATGGAGGAATAAAATACAACTAATGTCTTTGAAATAATTGATGAATTAATAATAATTATTCTAATTAATTTATGTGTTGAAATAAAATAATAAATATAACAATATTATATTTAAATATTTTATTAAAAGGTGGATTAATAAGTTTTAAAATACTATATAATAATAATAATATAATATTTGTTTTATTAATATTGTTTTTGTTTGTAGGGCTACGTGGAATGAGGGAGGGTGCAACCTAGGTTGAAGTTGGAAAGAAAAACCATGTGTTGGTCTTACTTTAGATTTTCTTTTCTTTTTTTACTTTCTTTTTCCTTTCTTTTGTTTTTTTACTTTTTTTTCTTTTATCTTTTCTTTTTAACTTTCTTCTTTCTTTCAATTCTTTACCTTTTTTTTTCTTTTTTTTTACGTTTTTTTTTTGTTTTTGTTTTGTTTTTGGACAATGTCCTATATTCTAGGGAAACCTTAAAAACTAAATTTACACAAAGTGTAAATAATGGCAAGGGAGTCGAGAAGGTGGAGTAGAGGGATGAGCGTGAAGTGATATGGAGTGTGGGAGTGGAGGGCAGCAGAGCAGAAAGAGATATGGGTGAAATGGAGCAATGGAAGAAATAAGGAATTGATGAGCCGAGTCCAAGATCAGAGTGCAGGAGCGAATCCGCTCTGATACCAAATGGAGCAACCAAATCCAGTTGGTCTGTTAGTAGTTACTTCCGACTATCATTTTTAATAATGAAATATGAATAATATATTAGATGATGAATATTACAATGATGTCTTGACCTTAAATATGGCTTGGGGACACCTCCTTTCATACTAAACTAACTATAAATTATTTAATTATAATCTTATTTTATGTTCATTACAGTAGTAACAACGGATAAGATTTTTGCAACAACTGTCATATCTTATTAATCTTGTGCAAAGGATCCAAATTACACAATTCTTCTCCAAAACCAGATATTGCATACATCAAGAAAACCTAGATAGATCGCAGATACAACAGGAAATTCTTCAAAAACTAGATCACACTAGACCTCATGCGATAATTATCCTCTGATGCGATTTTCCTATGATGATCATGATCCTTCTCCCCCTATCTACTTGCAAAACTAGATCTATAAATAGGCTTGCGCCTTTACATTGAGGGTCCACTTCCAACTAAATTATAAGTACTAATGACCTATTGCAACAAATCTTGGTCAAATAATATATAAAATATTCAAAATGGTTATTCTTCCACCCATCACGTTGATCTGGCCTTGTGTGGTACCACGTGAGCTTGCACAGCTACCGTGACACTGCACAACTCACTTACCAAAACCCCTGCCAATAGGCCCCCAACACAGTCTTGTGGATCATCCTCGAGCCACATCAGGTTGACAAGGTATGTGCCGATGTCTGTGCCTTGAAATCCTCGAATTGTTGTGTGATCTCACGAAATTGAAGATAGACTTTGTCGACAATACTCTGATAATTAGTCAAATCCTACTGCACTGGGTTCTCTTCTCTAGCTTTGTTGTTAACCATCTGTCGATTCTCTTGTACTTCCTGCAGCGAGGAGACAACTTAAACAGCCAACTATCCACCGATTTCTTAAAATTCATCAAGCTGAGCGCGACACTTTTGTTGGTGTTCCTACGCATGGGCGTCTCTTTGTTGTAGTTCCTTTAGTTCCTTGGCCCATGTGATCTGTACCATTAGTGGCATGGCCCTCAATGAGGTCTTCAAGGTTGTTAGTTGACCTTTTTCTTCTTGTACTTGCATATTCAGCTGATCAAGATGCTCATCCTCGACAACACTCTACCAAAACTATGTTGTCGCCTCCATAATTGTCTCGGCCTCTTACTCCATCCTTTCAAACCGAGTTGCAATTTCTTCAATGGATATCTTCCTTTCCGCAACCTGCTCCAATGGTGTCATAGGTTGTACCAGGGCATATAGCATCAGGATGGTATCCTGAAGCTGAACAAAATTTTTCCCCAATTGTTTGGCCTTTTCGACTAGGGTGAGCTCGGTCGTGTTCTCAAAAATGTGTTGGAAGGCTTCAGAAATAGCTTGCTCAACTTTGCCGCACCTAGCACACATCTACACTTGTTTAATGATCAGGTGGTCTTGTACCTTTTTCAGGTTAGTTATCTCCTCGGCACCCTATGACTGCATCTCATCCTACATCATCTTCAAGGCACCAATCTCTTGCACTTTTTCATCTGCCAGATGCACTTGGAGCTGATGCAGCCCGTCTTCCTATTTCTGTAGCTTCTTTGCTGTGCTCTGTGACTGGACATAGCCCTCAGTTAATTCTTTTTGTTGTTCTACCAATTCTAGGGAGAAAACGTGTTGCAACTCTACTAGCTCCATAGCAGACAACTTGTTTAGATCCAAAGCCACACTCTAGATTGGTCGCAACAACTAGTGAACTTCCTCATTTCCTGCGTTGATCATAGTTGGGGGAACTTGCACTATCTTAGCCCAAGTATAAGTGTCGATTGACAAGATGTCCTACATCATAGGTCTCACAAATGTCTTCCTAGAAACAATACCAAAAATTAAATCTAACCGGTCTCTTATCACACCCAATTCTTCATGGTTTGACTCTCGGATCGCCTTTGTCGCAGTCGCAGATGAGTCAGTGACTGCTTTGACAAGCCACTATAGTTGGTCCTCCATCCCTGACCTAGTACCACTGCTCACCTAATATTCTTGGCACCATTTGGTACAAGTCTCCTCCCGCATGCTCTATTCTGCATCCTCAAGGTTCGTCAATGACTCATTGTCAAAGCCGTGAGTGCTCAACTCCTTCTGGGTAGGATCTTCTGGGACATTTGGTGGAGGCTCATTAGACAATTATTCCTAACTCATTGAGTTTCACCACTCTACTGACCACTCTTGGAAAATGGCATCCAATTTTTTTGTCGTGACTTTGTAAGGCAAAGGTAGCCTATCTCGGTCGGGGTGCCACCATGCCTAAATGTAGATAGAGTGGTCCCGATGGAAAACTGAAGAGTTTGCTGATACTTGGCCACAGTATAAGGAGAGACTCAGGAATGGAAATGGCAGCGGCTTGCAATGCTTCCCAATAAACCCAAAAGATAATTGCATAGTCCACCTATTGAATGGGCTCTTCAACCCACCATAAGTTCTGATACCGTGCACCTTAGCACACCTTCACCACATCAACCATCATTGGTTGGTAGTCTTCAGGTTCCATCCAAGTGATGAGTGCAATAAGAATCAACAAACAACTATATGAAAATGGCTACCCATTCTAAGAAGCAATAGCATCTTTTAACAACTGGTTTAACAAAAATAAAGAACAATTCATCTGCACTCTCTCAACACACTTTTGGGCACAGGTGACAACACCTAAAATACATTGGACTGGTTGATTTCTTTGAACGACCTTGCTCACCATAATCCTTGCACCGATGTGCACTGCCTATGATTTAATTCTATCGATGTGATAAGAACGTCCATCACGTTGTAAACCAAAGCTCTCCTTCAACTGCTTGGAAATATTTTTATCAGTATCCCTCCCACGGATATATTGCGTCGAATCGTCCCCAGCCTTTGGCAAGCTTGTAATGCTTGAGATTATATCTACCGTAACCGAGATGGGTGTATTCAACCACAACATCCCTCCATGAAAAAAATCCAAAAGTTTCTTTACACAAGCATGGGATTCATTCAATCACCCAAAATGAGGCATATTGATGATCCCTGACAATCCATATTGGTCTAACCCACTCACCCATGGTTTAGGAATTTGCTGAATGGGGGCACCAGGCGCCATTGGGAATGACTCATAGGGCTCATCCCTGACATCTTTGAGCAATTGAAATTCATGATATTCAAATTTCAACCTGATAAATGCAGGGATGATGTCAACCGAGCATGTCATCCCTTCTAGTAGCGACAACAATTTAGGTGGATACTTCTAACTTTTTTACAGCTTCCTTGGTTTGGCTCCCAGACACGTAGGAGTGACGTATCCCAAAATTTCATGAACAGAGACACCCTGAGGCACTGCAGACTCAACAACTCCCAAGATCAACAGCCCGGTCTATGCAGCTCCTTCTCCTTTCATTCTTACCGATGTGCAATTTTTCCTCTTCTACGGTGGCATGGGACTGGGCTTATGAGCCTGTAACTTTCGCTTGTGAATGGACAATGAGCCGACTGGCATGCTCATAACTTATTCTTCAATAGTCATGGGCTGAATAGGGGACTTGTACTCACTTGAAATCTCAATGGCGTCGAGGTCTCTCAGCATGCCTTACACCCTCAACCTAAAAATGCACTCGACGATGCTAAACTTCAGTGCTGCAACTCACTCAATCAGCTCACAACCTACTGCACAATTAACCCTTGTGCTCAACACGCTACTGGCTACCCTTGTGCTCAACACGCTACTGGCTCAACTGAACAATGCCATCCTTTGGCATCCTGTGTGATTTTTATAGCCACCTCCAACTCAAACTCATCATTGCAAAATATACGATCACCATTATGACTAAATCGGGTATTAATGCTGCCAAATCTACCGGCAATCCTACTCCTAATGATCAGATCAATCATTATTGCGTGTAGCTTCAAAAAGCACTGCCAACTAACTATTTTAACTACCTTCATTTATTACTTGATTTGACCAATGCACAACCCTACAACTGTTGCAAGTGGTCGACCAGTCGTCGCTACAAACTCTAACCTTGTGCATCCTCTTCCCCTGGGCTCACCTTGCTACTCTAAAACAAATTTTTTTTTTTTTTGTTTTGTTTTTTCATAGCACCTCAAGCAGTGCGCATCGTCGGCCTTGACCTATAGGGCTTCAAGTGACTCCCATTGACAAGCATCGGTAATACCGTGCCATCTAGTTGTTGTAATTGAACTGCACCGCTAGAAGTAATGGAATGAACAAGATACAGACCTAACCAGTGCATTTGTAACTTACCAGGATACTTGATAAACTTAATGACATATAACAACACTAGATCACCCTATGCAAACTTTTTTTCTTAATGTGGTGACCATGCCACGCTATCTATCGATCCTTCACAACCTGCTGGTGGAAGCCAACAACAAAGTGGTCTTCTTCAAGTTGGATCACCTGTGCAATGTGCTCTTCTAATGCTTCTGCATCATCCATGCCCATTGCTTCGGCAATGCGCAAACTAGGAACAATGTACTCCATGGGCATGACGTCCTCTTTCCCATAGACCAGCTTAAATGGTGTCTGGTTGGTTAGCCGTTTACAAGTAGTGTGATAGGCCCATAACACTACTGGAATTTTTAGGTCCCAGTCATCGCAGTTAGCATTACATACCTTAGTCAGTGCTATTTCCAAGATTTTGTTGAATTCTTCGACGGTCCTGTTCTCCTATGGATGGTGTGGTGTACTCCTCTTATGTTGCACCTACAACTCCTCAGTTAGCGTTTTCACAGTCTGGTTGATGAAGTGACTATCCTGGTCACTCATCAAGATCCTAGGACACCCAAACCGTGTCAGAATGTTTTCAAAGATGAACCTCATTGCTGTCACGATGGTACAATCCACAACTAGTGCAGCTTCCTCCCACCTAGTTAGATAGTCGGTTGTAGTAATGATGTATCACGCACTAGTTCGCTTCCTTGGTAGACTAATAGGACCCACAAAATCCATAGCCCACTTACCAAATAGTTGCAGATTTATCTGTGGTACCAGTGGCATCTCATCCTGCCATGATGGTTTATCGACATGATGGAAGATGTCATAGCTCCTTGCATAGTCTGCGGCATTGATATGCAACATAGGCCACAATAGTCTTATGCATAACACCTTCCGTGCAGTAGCCTGTCCTCCATAGTGGCCTCCCGTAATTCTTGCATGTGCTTCTTCTAGAATAGGACCCTACTCATGTGGTAAAATGCACCGTCGTAAGACTTCATCTTGCCCAAGCTTATATAATTTCCCAGCAATTAGTTGAAAATTAGAATCCTTCATGACCAACTACTTCTTTTGGATAATTTACATGTCCTCTGGGGCGACACGAGTGGCCAAAAAATGAATAATTGGTGTATAGTAATCATTAACGATGTCAACACAAAACAATTGGGCATCTGGAAAAATGTCATCAATATTGGTCGGTTCTTCGTCATTCTCAACACAAGACAGATGATCTAGACCAACGTTCAATCACCCTGGCTTCATAACTATTTCACAATCAAACTCCTGGAACAGTAACAGCCATCAACAAATATTCCCCCCCAACACGGTCTTATTAACCACACATTGGAAAGAAGAATGATCGGTGAACATCTTGAAATTTCCACCCAATAAGTAGTGCTAGAACTTTTGCAAGGCATAAACCATCACCAAGCCTTCCATTTTCATCGTTGTATAATTTCGTTCAGCAAATGACAACTTTCTACTGGCATATGTGATTGCTTGATCTAGGTCGCCCTCACCTGGTTTCATAAGAACAACCCCCAGCGCAATGAAATATGCGTCGACATGCACATGGAACTTCTTATCCAAATTAGGAAAAACTAGTATGGGCATAGGGGCCATTTTGGCCTTCAAAGTGTCAAAACTTCCTTGACACTCCTGATTTCACTCATATGCTGCATCCTTTTTCAGTAGTTTCTCCATGGGGGAAGTAATTGCAGCATATCCTTTGATAAACTTGTGATAGTACCCTGTATGCCACAACATCTCCTGAATTATCTTCACATTCGTCGGTGGTGGTAAACTGAGGATTAGTACGATCTTCGATGGATTTCCAATAGACCTTCTTTGCAGACTATGTGCCCCAGTAGCATGCCAAATGCTGCACAAAAAATACACTTTTTAGAGTTTAAGGCGATCTGATGCTGTCGACACCTTTCTAGTATTAGTCGTAGGTTGTTGAGATGGTCCCTAATTAGTCCATAGACATTCCAATCATCCATATACACCTGCACGAACTTTTGAATAAAATCTTTAAATACAATGACAACTACATGAGAGAATACCACTGGTGCATTCTTCAGCCCAAATAGCATGACTGTATATTGAAAAAATCCCCACTCCATGACAAATGTGATTTTGTGGCGATCCTCCTTCGTAATCCAAATCTGGTGGTATCCCAAAAATCCATCCATGAAGGAGTACATTTCATGTCCGACTATGCCTTCAAGCACTTCATCTGTAAAAGGTGTCGGGAACGGGTCATGTATACATGCATCATTCAACTTTCTTAAATCGACACAAATGCATATTTCTCCCATCTTTTTATCTTGGACCACCATCGGACTTATCCTCTTAGATTCTTCTACAGGATCAATGATCCCAGCATCAAGCATCTGGTCGATTGTTATAGATGATTTTACCACTCCAGGTGAATCACACTTGTATGGCATTCCCCTGTCCCTCTACAGACTCTTTAAACCCCTTGGACCATTTTTTGTCCTTTGATGTTTCCTTGACCATCCCTATAAACATATGAAAATTAATACATGCGACTTTTAAACTCCTAATCGCGTATATATGTAGGTTTGACCCCTAAAACCGCATACATCAGGAGATGTGCAAAATCCAAATCCTTTTGGAGTTTTCCTTGACATGGATATGACTCACTTGACTCCTGGCCTTCCATATTCCTTAAGATCGCTCGAATTCGACCTTTCATTACCCCTTTGAAAAGCTATATAAGGAACTCTTTGGATACATTGAAGGCATAAGAGAATTGAGAGCAAAGAAACTATAGTCCATTGTTGCTGGAACTTATGCTTGAGTCTACATCCCTTTGTCCCTTGGAGCACTTTTGTGTTCTTCACAAGATTTCCTTTTGCTTTTGATCTTGTTATTGAGAGATGGAGGATTGAGGTGGTGGAGGCCCAAGTGGGGGATTCATTTTCTCTAATTCACAGATGTGCCAATAGAATTTGTATCCATTGTAATCTCTGATTTTATATTAATAAAAATATCTTTTTTTGTCCAATAATGTATGTTTGAATAAATATTTTATCCATGGATGATTTCAAATGCTTATACATTGTTGATTATATATGCTAGAATAGATCTAACACCAATATATAGTATGCTTGTCTTGTTTACTTGTTGTTGAGGAAGTGATTCATCAATTCAAGCTGAAGTTGGAAAGCTCAACGGGGATCTACTTCAACTGTTCGGAATAAGGTATGAGGTCTGATCCTTTAGTGTTACATATTTGATTTCTATTGCATATTGGAAAGGATTGATTTTTGGAATCAAGCTGTCTCTTGTGGTACCCCAATCCATAGAAATTTCTCTCTGTAATAGAATTGGTGACTCCACTAGCGAGTTCCTAGTAGTTTTCCTTTGGGGGTTTTCTATCGGCATTCAATGACTTTGAATTGCTCTTTTTTCTCTTGTTTCTGTGTCGGGTCTGGGGGCATGTTTGCCTGGTAGTGTCTGATTGGTGTGAATTTTTTCTCATCTTGTCTGTTTCCCTCTATTTTTATGCACCTTTCTTCCTGTATGCAAGTTTTTAACTCACAGTCGTGTATATACGTGGGTTTCACTGCTATTTCCGCGTACACACGCGGGTTTACTGTGAACATTCGCGTATGCCCTTAGTTTTTCCTTCTAGAGGAAGATGGATGGATGCTGGATGAATTTTTGTGATTGTTGAGTCTCCTTTGATACTGCTAGACGGTATGTATACACCTCCATTTCTGACCAGAGACGTTTTTCTAGGGTAAAATTTCTTTTTTGAAGAATGTTCTTGTCATTGGATTTTCGATTTTTTGTTTTGGGATTAGTGCATTAGATTTATTTTACCTTAGTACTTTGCTAGAGTGCTTCTTGAGTGTGATTGCAGAGTCTAGGGGTTGTAGAACCATTCTTTTGCTTTAATATCTCATTTTTATTTCAAAAAATCCAAAAATATTTGCTTATCATTATGCATGGCATTTTGCATTTTGCATAGTACTTGCACTAGATTTGCTTTGGAGTATTAGTTAGGATTTCATATAGGAAAGCTTGCATTTATCATTTGAAGAAAATTACACATTTCACGTAGTAGCATACCCTGTTTTTCATGGACACAATGCATTTGCATTGATTGTTAGGTGTGCATTTTTCTTCATGTTGTGTCATAACACCATTAGTTGCACGGCCATATACCTCTTTTGAGTAATAAATCCAATTAAAATCAACACTTAATTAAAATGAACTACACTATTTTATTTGATAGGGTTCACCAACAAGATTCAGTTTTAGGGTCTTGGAATAGTTCATTGTGAGTAAATTCTCCAAGACCACTAAACAATAACATGTATGTGTCTGTCTAGGTGAGTGTGTAAAATTCCTTGGTATAACCAATGTTTTTCAGGATCCTCCTCTCAAAAGGGAGTTAAGCATGAGGAAGTGTGAGCAGTTATTGATTGGGATGACCCCTAGTAATAACTGAGTAGCACTGGAAATATTTCCAGGATTGTATTTGTATCTGGGGGCTCTTTCTAGAGTTTTGGGCTTTTCTACCCTGCCCATACGGTCAATCCTACCTATGACTGTTCGCCTGAGCATTGATTATATTGAGGTGACCTTAGTGTCCTTACCTAGGATATCGAGGGGGTACTCTGCAGGGGTTATTCTATGGGTTTCTTGGCCAGGTTGGGGTCGGACAGCATAGTCGCTTTACGCGTTGAAGCTGAGGGCCACAATAATTGGTTACATACCTCCACTTGTTGTGTATGGGAGTCTCAAGCCTCTCCTACGTGAGACATACCTACTTCATTTGAGATCTCACTTATCCTACCCTTGATTGCTTGTGTTTGGCTTTATATTTTCTTGGTGATTGCTCTGTGCATGTTAACTTGCCTAGGGTTTGCATAGATAGAGAGTATTTTATATTTTTTGAGTCATTGTGGATTCGGGTGTGGCTCCTCATCGTTCTCATCGTTTAGCAGGACTTCCACCTTCTACATCTCCTCCTCCTTTGGGAGAGAGAAATAGATAGTCCAAGAACACTACTTCACAGATTGATTCACACACGATGGGAGACCATGTAGAAGGTATTCCTGAACCACCTTCTCCCATTCAAGTGGAAGAATGGGAGTTTACTCCTAACTATGATCCTTCACCTGATTTGACTGAGTTAGTTCCTATAATTTCTGTGATACGAACTTTTCATGATAGACCTACTTACTCTAGTGTTAATCCCCCATTGAGGCATCGCCAATATGAAATGGCAGAAGATGATGAGACTCAATTTGAACCCGCGAGCACTAGTAATGGTAGTTATGGTATGTCTGGTTTTCCCACACATGATTTGGCATTTCATGTCGAATCTGAGTTTGAGCCTAACACTATGCCTGGGGGCACTCTCATTCCTTACCATGCGGAGAGGTTTGGGAGCACAAGTCACATTGCACCTTCCATCCCGATGGTGGAAGCTACATCACATATTCCTCCTAGTTCTAGGGTTAGTGATCCTATTAGGATACTAGATCCGAGACGAGTGACTATAAAGAATAACAAGTACATAATTACATAGGTCCCTTTATCCTCTGTCCCTAGTTCTTCTAATGTTCACCCCCCACCTCATTCACGTGGTCCTTCGGGCCATAACGTTGCTACGAGTCATGTTTGTACTGTGCTTACTCGACCAGTTGTGTCTCAGGTTCAAGTACCGCCCATTGTTTCAGGAGGTCATGTTCATACTTCTAGAGGTCATATTACTACTTCTGGAGTGTATATTCCTACTTCCAGAATGTATATTCCTACTTCCGGATGTATATTCCTACTTACAGAGTGTCTCATGGGACATATCATGCAATGACTTATGGACCCTCTTATGGCACATAGTATGGACAGGTTTCTTCACCTTATGGGTGTGGGTATCAACAATCCGCTTACTCTCCAAATTACGGCTTTGTAGCTCCAAATAGTTAAGGTACACCACACTATGGTGCTTCCATGCCACCCTATATGGGTCAAACCAGAGGAGGGAATTATGGCCAAGGCCATGGTGGTTATGGTAATCAGACCTATGTGAATCATAACTATTAGGGAGCGGTCCATCGATCTTCTCATCCTAGGCTCTCTTTCCTCGCCACACTAAATCTTCTTGACTTGTCAAGATTGATGAATGGTCCTGTAGCTCATGACCCGGCTTGGCCGGCTGTCCCTACTAAGATTCCCTCGAACATACCCAAATTCGAGGGAAAACTGGGAGAGGATCTGAGTGAACATGTTACTACCTTTCACCTATGGTGCTCTTTGAATTCCTTACACCAGGACTCAATTTGTTTAAGGCTATTTCAACGCACCCTTACAGGGCCTACCGTGAAATGGTATATAGAGCTACCTAGGGGGGCATTTGCTTTGTTCGATCACCTAGCGATGACTTTTCTTAACCACTTCCAGCTACCAGTGCATTATGACGTTGGTACGGAACTCTTGCTGACATTTCAACAGGATAAAGACACACATATCTCAGATCATATCCAAGAGTGGCGTAGATGGAAGAGGTTGATTAAAGCCTTTATACCACTGGAATTCCTCCTCGAATGGTTCCTAAAGTCATTATTTCCGTATATAGCAAAGGATGTTTCTACATTTGGAGTGAAAAATGAGGAACAAGCCATTTTTAGGGTGCAGGAACTGGATTTGATTTATGCTCAATCCAGTTTGTTATATGAGATCATCCCCAATGCTCCGCGTTCTAGTTTCGACCCCAAAGTTAAACCTGGACCACATGACAATGGCATTGTTGGTTGTGCGAGTGCTAAACCTACGGATTCGGTTGCAAAACAATTCAGTCAATTTTTTATCAACCAATCTGCTTTGGGACAAGCCATGGCTTCATTTCAACCCACCCAAATAGCGAGTGTGCTTTCGGTGCAATCGTCGGACCAGAAGGGTAACCAACAGCCCGGACGGAATAAAAAGAAGGGTAAGAATAATTGTAAGGGTGGGAATAGGAATGAAAATGCTAATGATAATGACAATAACACTCGTAATGCTGGGGGGGACAAGCAAGCTAAACATAAGGTTAAATTTCCTTGCAAGTTGTGTAAGGAAGATCACCTCACTTACTTGTGCCCTCGTATCGATGAAGCCTCGAGATTCTTAGCATAGGGACCAACTGTGCTGACTAACCCTTTACTTCACAATAAAAATACAAACTCAAGGACCCATGATCAGTCTGGTAGTGATCAAGATCCGCCGGAGGGTAGTGGTCATGGTTGCATTAACATGGTACGTGTTACGAAAGTTGTGACTCATGCGAAGGACTATGGTTCATCACAACCCAACCCAGGAAAGGAACCTGATCCACCAGGGGCTCCTTTGTGTATTGAAAAACCTATGTATAAATCTGAAGCTACACCTTGCATTCCTAAGGGATTCCTTAAGTGTTCGGGGCACAATCCTAATGCCCGAGCCTCCCAGAACTATTCTGTTGTCGAGGATTTGGGCCACACTCCTTGTACGATATTTGCACTTGAAGTACTTCAGATTTGTCCTTCGTAAAGGAAGGCTTTGCTTTCTGCCCTTGGTGTGAATGATGATAATTCTTCCTCCGTGATTAAATTTGAAACCATAGGACTTTAGCCTTGCTTTCCTTACTATGTGTATCTTTTGATTCATGTAGAATGTCTTAAGATGACCATCAAGCACACTGTGATTGATGAAGGCGTTGCTACTTTTGTGATGTCTTTATCATGTTGGAAGGCTTTAGGTTCCCCTTATTTGTCTAAATATGCAACCATATTAATTGTGTTTGATGGGAGATCATTTAGGCTGCACGGGATCCTTCCTTCCCTTAAGGTCCATTTGGGAGGGAAGATCATTGCGATAGAGGTCGAGGTGGTTGATGCGCCCCTTGACTACAATCTCTTGCTGGGTAGGAATTGGATGTATAGTATGCAAGCAATAGCTTCTTCCCTATTTCACATTTTATGCTTTCCATTTAATGAGAAGATAGTTACGATTGATCAAACATCATTCAAGAATCTGTCAGTTACCACATCTTCGGGAGCTTCGATCCTGATTGTAGAGCACTCTCAGCTAAAAACTGGGAGGGTAGGTGTGGGCATGTATCCATCCCTCATGGGAATTTTTAGTTGTCCTGCACCTATCCTTATGATAGGGTCTAGTTTCGGTGAGGCTTTGACATCTATGAGATCAGTGTCTTTTCGCACGAGTCATATGGAAGATCCTTGGATTCTTCCTACACCAAGTACTTTGCATGAGCCCATCATGATGTATGTGCCATTGTCTGCAACTATGATAGCTTATCAAGCTAATCTTGGATGTCTTGCAGAGCCTAGTCCTTCCTCTTCATGGATGGAGGAGGAGGACCCATATGTGCTGCCTGCATGGGAAGTACAGTATTCTCACATGTACGACTGCCTTGATAGTGTTTTTCCTTCAGACAAAGTGATTATTGTGGCCATGTCAGGAGTTGAGCCACCATGGGAAGAGCTCGATCATAAATCTTACTTTCTTCCCAAGATTGATGGCTTGGAGAATGAGGAATTTAGGGAGGTTCTTAGTGAGAGAATTGGTAGTCCTATGGTTCCATTAAGCTCTCCTAGTCCGATGGATGATGGAAACATGGAAAATATATCTCCAACAATTCCTATCAATATCTCTCATGATCTTGGCAGGATAGAGAATGTCTATATTGGGGCAGAATGTTCCCATGCTAAGATTCAAGAATACAATGAGATGTTTAAAGAATTTCATGATATCTTTGCTTGGTCTTATGATGAAATGCCAGGTATCAACCCTCGCATTGTTGAACATGAGATTAAGACTTATCCCAATGCTAAGTCTATTCAACAATGCTTGCATGCGGTGAATCCTAGGAAAGCACCCGTGATTAAGGAAAAGATAGAGAAACTGTTGAAAGCTATTTTTATCTATCCCATTCCCTTGATGGAGTGGGTTTCAAACCCCTTTCCGGTTGACAAGAAGCAGGGAGCGATCCACATATGTACTGATTTCCGTGATGTGAATCGTGCCTGTCCTAAGGACAATTTCCCCACACCATTTATTGATCATATTTTGGATGAGTGTGCAGGTAGCAAGGTTTTTTCCTTTATGGACGGCTTTTCCGGATACAATCAGATACAAATTAAACCCGAGGACCAACACAAGACCGCATTTATTTGTCCTTGGGGAAATTTTGCATTTCGAAAAATGCCTTTTGGCCTTAATAACATCGAAGCTACTTTTCAGCGGGCCATGACCTTGATCTTCCATGATATCAAATCGATTATCAAAGTATTTTTGGATGACCTTGCTGCTCATTCTCGTATGAGAATGCATCATTCCTATCATTTGAGATTGGTATTCAAAAGGCGCCACCATTATTTGGTCAGGTTAAATCCTCACAAGTGCATATTTTATGTGAATTATGGTCGCTTATTAGGATTCATTATTTCTAAAAAGGGTATAAGAGTCGACCCTTTGAAGGTTGAGGCAATACTTCAGTTGTCTCCCCCAAAAAACATTTGTCATCTTCAATGTTTGCAAGGCATGGCAAACTTCTTACGGAGATTCGTTGTCAATTTTTCCAATTTGACTAGAGGCTTCATGCGTATTTTGAAGAAGGACACCACCTTTTGTTGGGATGAGCGATCCCAGGATTCCTTTGATGCGCTCAAGCGAGCCCTAGCATCGGTCCCGGTGATTAGTCCCCCAGACTATAGCCGTGATTTTCTACTTTATGCGGCTGCATCGATGGAGACGATTGGTATGGTTTTGGTTCAAGAGGATGAGGAGCTCCAAGAGCATGTCATATACTATCTGAGCCAAAATCTTATTGATGCAGAGATCCGTTATTCTCATGTTGAGAAGCTTGCCTTAGCTACCGTACATGTAGCTCAATGGTTGAGACATTATATTCTCCTTCGTTGGACCTTGGTTTTAGCCCATGTGAATCCATTTCAATTCATCCTCACTCAAAGGATGATTGGGGGAAGATATAATAAATGGATTGTCATCCTGCAAGAATTCGATCTCGAGTTTGTTTTGGCGAAATTGAAGAAATCGTTAATTTTTGTAGAGCTTATATTGGATTTCCCAAGCAAGGCTGAGGAGTTGGTTTGTCAAGATTCATTTATCGATGAGAACATCTTCTTAATCTCAACCTTAGACCCATGGTATGGGGATATCATTATATATTTACAAACATTGAAGGTCCCTACTCACTTCTTACGGGATGAACGATGACGGTTACATCACGTGTCTAAGAATTACCTTATAGTGGATAACACTTTGTACCTCCATGAGGTAGATTCCATTTTACGTCATTGTTTAACTCATGAAGAGGCTGAGGTAGTGCTAAATTATTGCCACATAGGGGCATGTGGTGGTCATCTATCTAGGATTTCTACAGCCCAAAAATCTTAAGAGCGGGTTATTTCTAGCCATCGATCCTTAAGGATTGTGTAGATGCGGTCAAGAGGTGCCATCCTTGCCAGGTGTTTGCACATAATATGCGCTCGAAACCTGCCCCGTTACATCCCATCATCACCACCAGTCCCTTCACTAAGTGGGGGATAGATTTTATGGAGGGCATCATCATATCATAGTGGTTGTTGATTACTTCACGAAATGGGCTGAGGCTATGCCTATAGTTAAATCCAATGATGAGACAGCCATGCACTTCGTATTCAACCAGATTATTACTCGATTAGGTATTCTGAAAGAGCCTATCACTGACCATGGCTCGCACTTTCAGAATCGTATGATGGAAGAGTTGGCATCGAAGTTAGGGTACAAACAAGATAATTCCTCCTCTTCCTACCCTCAAGCGAATGGACAGGTAGAAGCAGTGAACAAATCACTCAAATCCATTCTCCAACGAACCATCGCACAAAGCAAGAATAATTGGCACATTATGTTATATCCTGCTTTGTGGGCTTATAGAACCGCTATTAAGACTGCCACGAGTTTTTCTCCATATCAACTTTTACATGGAGTGGAGTCGATATTGTTGGTTGAGTGCGATATTCCTTCTTTGAAGCTAGCCATATATAGCTCTTACCAGACACTTCCCCATTGGAGGAGCGTTTGGTCCACCTTGAGCAATTGGATGAGCAGCATCGAGATGCCTTGGTAGCTCTAGAAGTAAATAAGCATCGCGTAAAGGTCCAGTACAATAAGTCCGTCTATCCAAGGAGGTTTAGTGAGGGAGACTTGGTCCTTTTGTGGGATCAACCGAAAGAACCCTTGGGGGTAGAAAAGTTTAACCCCATGTGGCATGGTCCTGATGTCGTCAAACAAGTGTTAGAGAAGGGCACTTATGAGTTAGTGGATTATGAGGGAACAGCCTTGGTGGAGCCTAGAAATGGGCTCTATCTCAAAAAGTACTGTTAAGTCATGAATTTGTCTTCTTTAGTTTTACATTTTGTTTGTGTTTTTGAAATTTGCTAATGTTCTTACTTCTAGGAAATTTTGTCTTAGAGTTCAAACTTGATTTTATGCTTTTAGGTCTTCATCATTTTTGGTTTTTTCCTATGTTTTCAAAGCTTGCTTATTCGAAAATTTTGTGCAGAGTTCATTTTTGAAGGGTTCTATAGGGTATATGTTGATTAATGGTTTCATTAATGACACTAAGATCAAAGGTTAAGCATATAAACTAAGTTTTAAAGCTGGATTAGTGATCAAATGACATAAATTATATGTTTGAACTTTCTTGTAGAGCAAGAGCGAAAATAATGCACTAGCGTGCTACAAGAAAGTCGCGAGTGCCCAATTGGTCATTTTTCACTCCGATTTCTTCAATTATTTCATTCCTTAGGCAATTAATCACATCAATTAACAGTTTGATACGTGTCTTTCTAGGCTAATCATGTAAATAGGTGTTTGATCATCGTGTGAGGGAAATCGTGGCAGTTCGTTGTGAATGCATGGAAAATCAAGACAGAGAGTGGAAGGAGGAAAAATTTTCAGGAAGAGGCTCTCAAACTAAATATTACGAAGCTAGTGGACGCTGTGGTGGAGACATATTGCTAAAAAAATTGGGAATTTAACAGTTGAAGGAAGAATTAGGGTTTCCTAGCGGTGACAGTTGGAAGTGAACTAGAGGGTTGAAGACACCTGGAGCATTCAATTCGACATATAGCCGGTCAAGGAATCAACTTCCAACACCTGCATTAAGCTTTGAAAGAGGTATCCTGTGTGACATGTGTCATGGCTTGTTAAAATTGGGGTTTTTTCTGTTAAGCCCTATGATGTCAATTTTTTGTAAAGGAAGTTATGAATTTACTTACTCAACAAACTTGCAATGATGAGATATTAGTCAAAATGTCTAAACAGGCATCATTTGAGTTAGTAAGGTTCAAAGCAGCACTGTTGGAGATTTCTGGTTCTGTGTTCAAGCCAAATTATTGAAACCTGGCACAAAGCATTTCCTGAACTGGTGATAGGATAGACTGTGTAAAATTGAAGATAAACAGACTATGAGAGTTCAAAGGAAAATTAACTGCCAAGACTGTGCAAACTTGAAGAAAATAGGCTGTGAAATTACTAACAGGTTCTGAAAACCATACAAAAGATGAAGAGTGGGAAGACTAATAGGGCTGAACCCACTGATCTCAGTTGGATAAACAAATTTCCAGGATGTGCTAAACTATTTGAAAATGTTGGATGGTTGATCTTTTTTAAAAGGATTGATGGATATAATACTGAAGTCTCTCATAAGTTTGCTCATTTTTATGACAAAGATACTATATCTTTTGATACTTTGAAATTCAAATTGACTACAAATTTGGTGGCTAAGGCAACAGGGGTTAAAAATGAAGGAGAACTTTGGTTCAATAAAGTGCCATTTGCTTTTAATGCACAAAGGTATCTATTGCCTAGTATTGCTCCAGATTGGGGAAAGGGAGTGCCCATCCATAAATTTAGAGCTGAATGGGTAGAACCTATGAAGGTTTTACAAAGTTACATTACATGTGAAGGAAGGTATGCCT
The DNA here is from genome assembly GCA_001517045.1 of Pseudotsuga menziesii. Lineage (NCBI taxonomy): Eukaryota > Viridiplantae > Streptophyta > Pinopsida > Pinales > Pinaceae > Pseudotsuga > Pseudotsuga menziesii. The sequence goes on from LPNX011084327.1 coordinate 804,574, forward strand.
TTGTTTTCAAGTACCATTTCAGGTTCCTTCAACACCTTAGTAGTGAAAAGGGGTAATTTTAGGGGCGAAATTTAGCCCAGTGGGCTATTTTTCCATGTTTTTCTCCCAAAAAAGATTCGCCATTTTGCATTTTTTGAAGCCCTGTTTCGCCCAATTTTGATGGGGTAAAAATTTTTCACCCTAAAAATCGCCAAATTATTATACAAATGATATAAAATCCTTGGAAATTAAAATATTTTTTGAAAAATATCGCCAATCATTTTATAGTTGGAATTTTAAGAATTAGTAATATTCTCCAACATTTATACACTTTTAAATTAGTATGGTTCCTTAAAATCATCCCTAGTAGTGAATCAAAGATAAATCTACCTTTCTTCCTACTAAAGAGCCTACAAAAGATGTCTAACAGAATCAAATAAAACCAAGATCATACTAGACAGTCCATCTTTCATCATGGACTTATCAAACTTATTATCAACAGTGTTTTGCAAAAAGAAGGAAAAACTTGGGAATACTTCCTTTTTTGGTCAGGGTTTCAAAATAGCCAAGAAGGACAGTCTACTAGAAATCAAACTGATAAAGGATAGACCTTGATCAGAAAATTAAGATAGAAAGTGAAGGTTGAAGATCAAGAATGTGTCAAATTAGGGGAAGTTGCAGAACCTGCAAAAGAAGATTGTGAATCTAAGTAGCATCCAATTGACAGTGAGAACAAAGAGTTGCAGTTTATTCATAAGGAGATTCAGCTTGTTCAGAATGATGCACCAGTAGATTCATTCGTTGATGAGAAGATTGTACTTACAGAGAATATTTTAGGTGATGAAGAAAACACTAAAGTCCAAAAGAAAAGTCCAATTATAGTCTTGTTTGAGGATGAAACATATTTGTTGAAGGAGGATAAGCTTACTGTCATTGATAAAACTAGGGTTGGAACTAAAAAAGAGTTTCACAGTCAGGAAGACAGGATAATAGTACCAAAGAAAAAGAAGCTTAAAGTTATGGAATTTGCCTCAATCATCCATCAGGGTAAAACTTTTAAAATGGTAGGAGAACTTGCTCCTGGGTGGAGACCTAAGACTAGACCCAGAAACAAGCTCAGGATAAACATGAAGAAATTACTAAACCCTAAATTGAATAAAGAGGGGTAACTGTGATTGATGATTCCTCCTCTGATGAAAAGTTCGATGTTGGTAAGGATGACAACAAAGGGAAGAAACCAATGAAATCAGAAGAAGAATCTAGCTTCACTGAAACCAAACTGTCTGATGTATTTTTGGAAATACGAGGTCAAATGTTAAAAGAGCAACAAAGAGATGAAATAGAGGTTTTTCACTTAGAAAATAAACTGATGTTTGATGAAAATGTTCTTGGTGAGACTGAGATTCAAGAAAACCTAAGTTTTCATGATACCCCTACAGAGTTTCTACCTAAAGATGAAGAAATCTATAGAAGACTTAACATTCCATGGATTCCTAATAAGTTGCAAAGTACAATAGGAAACAAATCATTTGACTCAGAGAAAGAAAATTTATAGAGAACTATAAAGCAGTATAAACATCAAGTAGAATATATGTAGAAGACAAGTGATGGTTTGATTATGGCCAATAAGAGACTCAGAGAAGACCTAGAAGAGGTGAATAATCACTACTAGGAACTAATTGTAGTCTCAAAAGAGGCCTTAAAAAGAAAAAGAAATAAAGAGTTACAATTTACAGGGTTAAAATAGACCATCAAAGAGCTACAACAACAAAATGAAGAGCTTACTAGAAGAATGACAGAGATGGAAGCATAACAGCTGAAGGCTAGGAGAAAGGCCCAAGCCTTAGAGGGAATAGCTTTGTTAGCAGAGAATGCTAAATATGTATGAGGCTCGTTAGCAAAATCAGTTACTTTTTATGTTTTGAAGAATATTTTACTTTTATAATTATTGTTTTGATAAAACCATTTCGATGAGTAGGCTGAAAAGTAGTTAGGGTTTAGCCTTTAACTGAATTTTGAAAGATAGTATTAAGGGAGGTCACAAAGAGGACTAAGGGTTCAACTTTTGGCTGGCTAGAGGAGGTCTCTTGACTTGTTTATAAGCTAAGTAATTGAATCTCATGTGTATTTGAGGAATTGATTATGAAATATATGCTCCATTTTACCCTTCAGTCTGTTCTTTGGCTTCATTTTTAGCTTGTTTAGCTACACAGTTGGTAATTTCATTGCTGGTTTATAGTTTTTATGCTTCTAGTGCTTGCCATTTGTGGATGAATTTCAATGTTATTTTCTATTGGATACATGGTTATTATGTTATGCATCTCAGTTTTTCTTTACTTGTGATTTAGTTCTTATTTGGGTTATGAATGTATTCCCTCTTGTCACCAAACTTTACAACCAGAAAACCTTTAAAAACCCTAAAAACCTAGTTTTGTTTGATTGAAATATTTGAGATTATGTTGGCTTGTTTTCTAGTAGTTTGGAAACAATTTCTGGCATAAACAAGTACTATGCATGATTTTTATCCAAGGCTGGTTATTCTATATTATTGTACATCTTTGCATATGTAGGTCTTTTTCTTATGGTGATCAGGTTTGTGATTAGTTTCTGTTTCTTTTGGAAGATGTCAATGGAATCTTCCACCTTTATAGGATTCGTGGATGGTGTGAGCCATCACACTCAACACTCAACCTCTGCTGCTTGGGTGATTTATACTCCTATGGGTAAGGTATTGTCTTCAGGAGGCATATGTTTATGGCCATATTCAAACAATGTTGCTGAATATAGTGTCGTTATTGAGCTTCTACGGGATGCCATTTTACATGACGTTGTCTCTATTGAGGTATGTCTTGATTCGGAGTTAGTAGTGTCACAGCTTAATGGTTTGTACCATGTTAGAGATCTGACATTATTAAGAAGATTCTTATGTGTGAGATTATTAGAACGGCAATTTGACAATATAACATACATACATATTCCAAGAATTAATAATCAAGTTGCTAACTCATATGCTAACTACGTGTTAGATTGGCATTTGTTTCATACATAATAATCTCATCACAAACATAAATTTTTACACATGTAAATAAATAAACCGATCATCATAAAAGTTTTTATAAACATCCAAAATGTGGTAATACATAGTGTCATAATACAAAAATGGGGCTCTCGAGCCACCAAAAATACACAGTGGTACAAAATGTATCACTCCTAGTTATCTAAGCCTATGGAGGAGGAGGGGGGTTGTGATCATGGAATGTCACTACGGCTATAGCTAGCCATCGAAATAGCCACACCCATGCTTATGGTACACCCACCACCTGGCACTACATGGCCTCAGGAAAATCCTTGACTTGTGCCATGGGTACTCTGTGTGTTAGCCTCACGAAGTTGGTATGAATGCTTTGGAGCGTCCGCTCCACATCCACACCAGTGATATCATCTCCTCTTCCCCTCCGTCTATGACGAGGGAAGCCTTTAGTCCGTCGTGGTCCGACATCTGCATGCATATGGTAGATGTCACTATGTATTGTCACCCAAAAACATGTCTTTTGATTCCACATAATTAGAAAACACAAAAAAAATTAAATAACTCAAAAATTTTAAAGATAGGTTCAAGATTCGTTACCTATGTCACCATATGCCGATCTTGGTGGTAGCGGCATGTCTGGGTCTCTACAGAAATCTATCCCTACATAGGGGTAGTCATCATTGGCAACTATCTGTTGTCGCCACCACAGAAAGAAATCAGCTGGATAGGGGTTGGACACCCTACCTCCACCTAGTCTGTGGATCGCATCCGTCCAATTCCTTTGGTCCAGATCTCGAACCCCGTGTAGAGGAATGTCAACTCTAGCGTTCAATCCTAGAATATTCTTGAATAAAAATGTGCTCAGTATGCTACTGAAACTGAAGTTTCACACTCTTCCCATCTTGCACTCACTGAGCTGGTGTTTCATGTTGCCTAGTAGTGCAGTGCTCCAATCGTATACCATGGGTCTCATGCACTCTAATGCATAGAACATCAGAGGCCGTGAGGCCTAGTGGAGTGAAGCCAAGCCTGCTATCCTGCCCAATGTCACTAGGATGGCCTTTAGGTCCAACACCTATATGGGGTTAGTTGGGATCTGACTCCCCACCTTCTCCATGTCCGGATAGCAGTACACCGTAATGTTCTCATCTATAGTTAGGCCACCTCTGGGCCTGTGAGAACATAGGTTCACTAATTCCCCCCATCGGGAAATTCCAGTAATAAAGTATATGTCCTCCACTTCTATGGTGGGGGACATCTCGTCTATCTGGAATGACTCTGAGTCTAGATCCCAGTAGTCAACTAATGTCTGCAATAGTCCTGGTTTGGCACTTAAACCACCAAGACACCCAAATTTGTAAATCCCACATGCACGTAATGCTTGTTGAGCCATTAGATCTACCCTTACTACCTCTTCTACATCACCATGTTCACGTTCTCTCCATTCTAGGACAATCCTGCACAAAAAATTTAAGTTTTGTCCATTAGAATACTTGAAAAGCCTTAAGTGCAGCTGCATATGTGACTGTTTTCCAAACAGCCGCATATGTACACGACTGTGAGGGAATTTTCCATGTATATCCAGCCTTATACGTGGAAAGACCCTCAATTTCCATGTGGGTCGTGGCGCCTATTTTAGAATGGCCTAGAAATCTAAATACACCATGGAATTTGACAAAATTTACATCAAAATGGAAGAGTAGAGCATGATTAAAGTACCTGGAAAAAACGGTAGTGGATTCCGCTGGCTGGATCTCCTGGAATTTGCGGTTGAAGTTCTGAGCTCAAATGGGTAAAAATTTCAAATGTTTTATAATGTTTTGAATTTTTTACTGTTTATAGAAATTTTTCAATTTTTTGAAAATTTTTACCCCCTTTCCTATAGTTTGGACCATTTCTAATCCTTTTGGACTATTTTTGGACTAATTTATGATGAAGGAGACCTTTCTGAGTGTCGTTTTAGCCATTAGATTGACTCATTCATGCTTATTTCAGGTATCATGTCTAAACTGGCATATAGGTTAGGTTTCATCACCGTTTGCATTTTGCATGGCCTTATGACTGTTTTATTATAGCCTTACGTACGAACCCACTCTATTATGTCACGAAACCTTCTTGTTGTTTTAGACGTGGCATGATATGAGTGGTAGAGCTTGACCTTTAATGGGTACCCTAGTTAGCGCCTTATTTGCATTTGATGCCCATGCTAACATTTTGTTCCTTAGGGTGTGGGAGTCTGTTGTATAGTATTTCCATGACATTTCACAAGAGCCTCATACTCCTCTTGATCTTTTGCTGGCCTATTTCCCTTAGGACTCCCTTATGTCAAGTTGTAATTGCATTATCTTGAGCTTTTCCTGCCTTATTGATCCTTACGTCAGCTTCCCTGACGTTGAGTTTCATCCATATAGCCCAAGCTTGTCTCATGTCTAGCCATGAAGAGACATTTTATTTATCATTTGCAACTTGATTCCCTATTTTTACCGGGAGGGGATTTTCCCCCGAGTGTCGCTATCCTACACATGTATCCTTACATTGAGCATAGGTATGTTCCACTTCTTGGAACTACTTTGTTTTCCTATATGACACTTGTCTCCTCCTAGTCTGTAACTATAAAGCACTTTTATTCTTTTTCAAGCTTTTTAAATATTTGAAAAAGTCCAAAAAAAATAAAAAAACCAAAAAGTCAGACAAGGAAAGATGTTATCTTTTGGTAGTTGTCGAGTCATGTTGCCTTCGAACAGAGCACTGTATATCACATCCATTGGTTGGGTTTATAGTTTGACTTTAGGAGTTGTACTCGTTTTATCTGAGTTGATCTCCATCGACTAGTTAAGCTTCCAGTCCCCATGGATCCTTTGTCAATGTCTCCTGTGTTGCAGAGATGTCCCAGTTTTATATATCAAGTCTATGCTACCTTTATTTAGTCACCATTCGTCGTTATTCTCTTGCTCGAAGGAATTTTGAAACCTGAGTCAACCATTCCTCAGTTATCTTGACTTTTCATGTCGGCCATTCACAGTAAAGTTACTGTTTCGTGCACCTTATGATCAAGTCCTTACAAATTATACAGCTTTGCTGAGTACCTCATGTTGGATGATGGGGGATGCCTTAATGCCCTCCTTCTAGCAGATTTCATCCCATCAACTCCAGATCATTTATTCTGGGATTGGAATCTAGAGTCATTTTTGAGTGCCTTGAGACTTGCAGTCATTAGTGGCAGGTTCTTTTGCCATCGATAGTTTTGGGAATACATCAATGTCCCCTGATCGATGGATCCTCTCAAGTGTTCAACCTCAACACATTTATTCACACTTGTTAGTTTGCACTCTAGTACCTTGATTCCCATTTTCATTGTCGGTGGGTGATCTCGTGTCTATTAATGGTATACATCAATGACCGGTAATCAGATGATGGACTACTATGTTTGACCTCAATGCTTCTATTCACATCGTAGGACATGTACTCGTAGCGTTTTGTGTAGAAGACCTTCTAGATTGGTGGCATCTCTTATATGCTACATCCTTGATCGTGCCAGTGTTCATGAGATTTCAGCTCTTGTGACTTGATTCCAGTATATGTCAGACATTTCCAGCTATTATGGAGATCTTGGTCCATTATATATCTTTAGCCATTATGGATATCATGATCCTTTGTATATCTTCATCATGGAGATTCTGATCTATGTATATTGTACGTGGCGATGACCACTTGTGTGATATTTTGTATCATGCCTATTCATGGCCATTGTACTCTTATGTATCCAAGACTGCTATATGTATTTGCAATTATGTGCAGAGCTGTATCATTGTAATATGCTGATTCAATGGCTGGTCTTCCATTTGGGATCCTTCATCACTCCACTTCTGGGATGGACTTATAATGTATTTTGGCCATCGTATGACCACTCCGACCTCACACATTAGGGGGCATCTGTTATAGCTGATTTTACCACTCCATGTGAATCACACTTGTATGGCCTTCCCCTGTCCCTCTACAGACTCCTTAGACCCCTTGGACCATTTTTTCTCCTTTGATGTTTCCTTGACCATCCCTATAAACATATGAAAATTAATACATGCAACTTTCAAACCACTAATCGCATATATATGCGGGTTTGACCCCTAAAACTGCATACATCGGGATGTGTGCAAAATCTAAATCCTTTTGGAGTTTTCCTTGACATGGGTCTGACTCACTTGACTCCTGGCCTTCCATATGCCTTGAGATCGCTCGGATTCGACCTTTCATTACCCCTTTGAAAATCTATATAAGGAACTCTTTGGATACATTGAAGGCATAAGAGAATTGAGAGAAAAGAAACTATAGTCCATTGTTGCTAGAACTCGTGCTTGAGTCTGCATCCCTTTGTCCCTTGGAGCACTTTTGTGTTCTTCCCAAGCTTTCCTTTCACTTGTGAGATTGTTATCGAGAGATGGAGGATTGAGGTGGTGGAGGCCCAAGTGGGGGATTCAGTTTCTTCGATTCACAGACGTGCCGACAGAGGTTGTATCCATTGTAATCTCTGATTTTATATTAATATAAATATCTTTTCCTGTCCAATAATGTATGTTTGAATGAATATTTTATCCATGGATGATTTCAAATTCTTATACATTGTTGATTATATATGATAGAATATATCTAACACCAATATATATAGTATGCTTGTCTTGTTTACTTATTGTTGAGGAAGTGATTCATCAATTCAAGCTGAAGTTGGAAAGCTCAACGGGGATCTACTTCAACCGTCCGGAATAAGGTACGAGGTCTGATCCTTTAGTGTTAGATATTTGATTTCTATTGCATATTGCAAATTATTGATTTTCAGAGTCAAGCTGTCTATTGTGATACCCAAATACATAGGAATTTCTCTCCATAACATCGATCTCATCCTTCATGCGGTCCTTGTATTGTGGGTCCAGTCAATACGGCCTCTGTCACACAAGTTTGGCATCTGGTTTCAACAAAATTTTCATTTCACCTAGTTCTCCCAAAATCCCCTTCATCTCAGAGAATTGTGTCAGGAAAAGGTCCTCGAATTCATGTAGCAGGTCTGTGATCATGGCCATGGTCTCCTCATCCTAGTAGTGCCTGACATTGGAAAATTTGGGGTTCTCTTCCGACCTAATATTGACTTTTCGAATCCTTAGTGGCTGACTCATCGAGTTCGTCAGTATGTCTGGGGATGTGACATCATGGCTTCCTTCTGACTCTAGAATAGTAACATTCCACAACTCATCATTATCTTCAGGTTCCCCATACAAGTTGTAGCAGGTCATCATGGATTGGATTGAACAATGTGCATGTGGATCAATGGGATAGGTGATAGGGATGACCTTGAGTATGATGTCGCAGATGATTTGTAAAGCATTGCATACCCCTAGGTTGACATATTGAAAACTAAACGTCTATGCAAAACAAACAGACAAATCCTCCCAAGTGGCGATATTTCTGTGCAGCTCTGTCGCCATGTACCAGGATCTCAGCATTTCTTCCAGAGTGTGAATAAAAGTGTGGAACCATTCATTCTTAGGTCACAATGCCCATAAAGTATGAAATTCGATCAAATGAATGGTGGTATCATTCTGTCCGTCGTATCTCCCAGCATGATAGACTTCTAAATCTTTGAAGCTCACCGTCATGATACTTCATGCAACCTATTCGTCTAGTTTTCTAGAGCATCCTCATAGTCAGAGGATGCAGAACTTGAGCTACGCCATCCAAGTTCACCATCGATGGTAGGATGGATATAGTATTCAGATATGTTATAAGCGTGATCCCAACTTTTGCCGACTTCATCCTTTACAAGTTCAATATATTGCCGCCCCTCCTGAGGGTCCATAGGAGAAATGACCCTGACATCTTGGTTTTCAAATGTCATAACTTATTTTTTGAAGTTGATAAATGCCATGCTATCATTATCCCATCTGATCCCTAGTAGTGTGGGGTAGGAACCACCATATTTTGCTACTTCTATCACATCAAAGTCAACATGCATTTTCATACCTTCAATGTCGATGACCAAGTTTGAAACACAACCAATAGGCTAAACTTTTTCCTGATTTGTGAGTCACAACTGTACTGGTGACCATCCCAATGTTGGATTTCCAATCAATTTCCAGGTTTTCTTGGTCATAATGTTTACATCTAATCCAATATCTAGAATGAACGAGTCAACCTCATAATCTATGATCTGGATATTGATCTTCATTTCCTTGCAAGTCTTCGGCTTTTGCAAAGAATTCATTGCAGAATCCTTCACTATCTTATCCGGGTGGTGCAATAATGTCTCAATCTTGACAATGGCATCAAGGTCCTTTGCCAACGATAGACAACTCTCAAAGAACTACCGCAAGGTACCATGCTGCCATGATGGTTTTGCTTCTACATATGGGTCAAAAGTATATGGCATGTCAATAATTGGTAACTTACTCGTATTTCTTCTGATTGCATGCTTTGCATCAAAGAAAGTGTCTTTCTCCTTCACAATATCAAATGCCACCTTTTTCTTTCCAGTGAGCCGAACTTTCTTCCTCGGTTCATCGTCTCCAGTTGTCGCACCGACACGAGTGATGACCCCAATGTCAACATCCTTCATCCACGGCTCAGCCTAAATTGTTGCAACTGTTGTTCCTTGATTCAAGTTCAATGGTGAGTTCTGATTCAACGGTGGATTCATCTATTGGTTCTGAGTCTGAGGCAAGTTCTAACTCTGAGTCTATGGTGGGACCTAGTTCTACATTATCAGTTGGTTCTGTACTTGGAACATAGGCTGATCCTGGTTATGCATGTTCTATAACTAAGGAATATTTCCAGCCTGTCATTTTGCAATCAACTAAGGGAAGTTTTCAACATTATGATTGGCGGCCGCATAGTATGTACACTATGCATGAGGGAACTCCCTATGATAGTGCCCAAATACTCCACAGGTGTAACACTGGATCGATTCACGACCTCGTCTTCCTCCTTGACCAAATCCTCCTCCTCGACCTCTGAACCCTCTGCGGAATCCTCCTTGCTGAAATTGTGGTTGAGCCATCTGTTGCTACGATGGGTTTGGTTGCTACTAGACATAGTGTGTAGCTTGAAAATATTGTGGCTGATTATACAGTAGTCACATTGCCTAGTTATACTATGGTTGTATCACCATCTACGGCTAAGGTGAAAACTACAGCTGCACTGTAAATTGTTGCTGCAGTTGAGCAGGGAAAAATTGCAACAGAGGTGGTGGTGTATACAACACTTGTGCTTCTAGCTGCACTACTTGTGGCTATGATTGTACTATCTGGGGGTCCTCACCTTTCACAAAATATGAATCATCCGTTATTTCCTAGAGAAAATAATAACCTCAGCAGTTTTTGTCATCATGTCCCATTGATCGACAAAATGTGCAATACAGGTTTTCAGCCTTTATAACCATCTTCTGCATGTATTCACAATTCTCATGTCGATTCCCATAGAATTGACATATGCGACACCATGGTATACAAGCATAGCTCAACAGGTTCAGGGCTCCAGATAGAAAATAATTCTGGAATGCTGGACATGTGTCCTTGGTATTGCCACCTACATGGTCTCTGGGTGCATCAAAGATCATCATGATCTTCATTGGCCTTTTTTATATCTTGCATTTGGAGCATTAGGATGGCCAACTGTGCTTGAATCTGGTTCATTCTGACTATGCTTTCTCCTACTGGTGATGCCTACAATTTCATCGCAGTATCCAAAGCCTCTCTCTGCATCACAATATTTTGCTGCATTAATGGTTGTCGAATATGCATGACAAGCATGACGATGAAACATTTCTTGTTCTGAATATTGCTCATCTGAAAACTAACCTGAGCCATCAATGTCTTAAATTGCTGATCAGAGTCCCAAATTGTCTCATTAGGGAACTGTTTGATTTCTTTCAATTCAGTAATATACTGAGACTTAGACTTCGGCTTCTTGAATTCTTCAAATAACCCCATTTGGATCTCATCCAATGTCTTCGCGGTACCTCCCTTAGGAATCCATGTGAATCTCGTGAACTATTCCAACACATGGCTCCTTAATGTAGTGGCCAACTGAATTTTCTTGACATCATCATCGACAATTTTTTGGGTGGTCCAGATAACCTCACATAAGAACCAGTACTGCTCTAGATCATTAGTGCCATTTCCACTCAATATTGGTAACTTTATTTCATCGCCCACCATTCTGGGCCTTCTTCCTCCTGGTAGTGCTCTATTACTAGACTGTTGCTGACACGTTGGGAAAGACGATGTAGAGTGTGTTTTTTCCTTGTGGTGGAGTAGTGCATGGAGGTGTGGGCATGTTACTACTGGGGTTTGATCTTGTTGTCCTTCTGGGTGTAACCTAGGCCTGGTCGTCATCGTCATCACAAAAAGGTCTCTTCATCTCATGTGGCTTCTCTTCACGGCATCGCACTTCGATCGCAGCAGGACCTTCTCCCATCCTCTGCCTCTTCTCTCAAAATCTTGCTCCTCCCCTTGTACAACCACTTGTTTCCTCAGTGACCTTCACATTCTCACCAGAACTCATGCCCATCTACCCCTTACCTTTTCATGCATCTCCCCCCTTTCGTCATGGTGCGTACATCCTCCACACACCAGAGTTCCACTACTCTTGATCCATCTTCAGAATACCTTTTTTGTAGACCATCTCCTTAATGGATAGCTGTAGCGATAGCAAGAATCTTCCTCATCGTCTACTAAATAATTCCCTTTCTGCTTTGATAAATGACTTATTGGTGTCAATATAAAACTCCTGGATCAGCTCCAGGGTCGAGGATGTTGGATCTCCTCCCTGGAAATTTTTCTTCTTCTTAGTGAAATTTTCCAACCATTCATGCAAGAGGACAGGAAATTCACCAAAGAACCATTCGTGAGGACCGTCGTGGATATACCTATCCAACCAGTGACCCATCGACAACTTCATATTCTGATTTTCAGCTTCAACAAATGCTCGTAACTTTAGATAAAACCACCATTCGATATCCAGTTAGGTCGGATGCCAAAACATATCCTCCTCTTAATAGAAACTCGGTCTCAGCAACATAACCATTTGGTGGAAAAACCCACCAACAAAGCCTCGTCGACAAGGGTTCTCACTCTGTCGACGTCGAAACAACACAATATCCTTGAGCACCAACCCAGACAGGTTTTACCTTGCCCAGCAACATCCGCGGAGTGGAAAAATTATCACCCAAGATGTTCAAGGGAGATCTATCAAAACTGAGTTTCTGGTAGTGGGGACGGAGGATATGGGGATCCGACGGGGAGACACCATAACTGCTAGATCCATAGCTTTGTAGTCAATGTTAGGTCATTTCCACAACTTGCAGAGTGCATCCAAAACTATGCAGTCATTATTGATTCAATTCCAAAGCATCATACAGTTGTCACAATATCGCTAATACTGCAGCATTGTTCATAAAAAATATCAACTCATAGTGCAACAGAACATAACATATTTTAAAAGAGTGAGATTGAATAAAGGTACTAAATCACAACAACATCATAACAAAATAGGTCACAACATCATAACAAATTAGATTGTGACAGTAATAACAAATAATATTTGTGCAACAATTGTCATATATTATTAATCTTGTGCAAAGGATCCAAATTACAGAATTCTTCTCCAAAATTGAAGGCTGCATACATCAAGAAAACCTAGATAGATTGCAGATACAACAGGAAATTCTTCGAAAACCATATCACACTAGACTTCATGCGATAACTATCCTCTGATGCGATTCTCTTATGATGATCATGATCCTTCTCCCCCTATCTACTTGTAAAAATAGATCTATAAATAGGCTCGCGCCTTTACATTGAGGGTCCACTTCTAACTAACTTATAACCGCTAATGACCTATTGCAACAAAACTTGATCAAATAATATATAAAATATTCAAAGTGGTTATTCTTTCACCCGTCGCGCTGATCTGGCCTTGAACAGTACCGCGTGAGCTTGCACAGCTACCACAACACTGCGCAAGTCACTTACCAAAACCCCTGCCAACATATTCGTATGCTCAAAAACTTCATATCCTCTAATGTAGTGGTGAAGTTTATTAATAGAATTGACTACTGCTAAAAATTCTTTTTCCAGTAACAGTATAATTTAGTTCAGTGGGGGTCAAATTCTTCCTAATAAGATAAATGGAATCAGGTGATTGGCCTTCTTTTTGGCCTAGGAATCCTCCTATGGCCGTATCAGAGGCATCAATGGATATATGAAAAGGAAGGGACAAATAAGGACCCCTAAGTATTTGTACCACTGATAGTTTATATTTTAAGATTTCAAAAGGATTTTGACAAGATTATGTCTAATGGAATTATACATCCTTTGTAAGCAGCTTAAGAATCGGTGAAATTATTTTAGTGAAATTTTCAATGAAGCATTGATAATAGCCTACATGGCCAAGAAAACATCTCACCTCTTTTTGAGTTTTTGGAGAAGGAAGGCCAACAATTACTTCTATTTTTGCAGGATCCACCTTGATTCCTTGGGAAGAAACATGATGCCTCAAAACTATGCCTTATGTTAATAACATTTTGCATTTTTGGTGACTAAGGCCTAGGTTTGTTTCTTGACATTGAGTCAGGACCTTCTCGAGTTTATCAAGGGCCTCCTGAAAGGTATTACCATAGGCTGTAAAGTCATCCATGTACACCTCTACACAGTTCTGTATAAGATCATCAAAATTCCTAAAATTGCACGCTGAAAAGTGGTAGGTTCATTACATAAGCCAAATGGAAAAACTCTATAGGTGTATGTTCCCCAAGGGCATGTAAAAGTGCTCTTATATTAACCCTCGAGTGCTATTAAAATCTGATTCTATCTGCTATACCCATCAAGAAAGGAAAAGTATTGTTTGCCTGACAGGGTATCTAAAACTTGATCAATAAAGGGAAAAGGAAAATTGTCCTTAAGAGTGGCCTTATTGAGCTCTTTGAAATCAACACAAATACGCCATTTCCCTGTGAATTTATTCAAGAATACCACTAGAGGAGACACCCATTTATTGTCGGAAATAAGATAGATGAAACCATCATTGAGAATGTTTTGTAACTCCTCTTTCACTATGTCTTTCAAAGCAGGATCCATCCTCCTCTAAGGTTGCCTGATAGGGGATATGTTGGAATCCATGTAAATATGGTGAATCCAAGTGTCAAGGTGTATACCTTTCATGTCAGTGTATTCCCATGCAAATTCTACATATTGGATTTTAAGGACCTTAAGCAACTGTTCTTGTTGACTATCGGTTAACCCTGCATTTATGTGTAAAAATTTCCCAAGGCTAACTTCACAAGGCATGGTATAAGACCCTATGTGCTCTTCAATTTAAAAGACACATGGTGTTTCTATGAATGTTGAGAGAGACATATTTTCTTGAAACTCATCTCCAAATATTTGATTGAATTGAGCAAAAGACTAAGGAAAATCTATACGATTTGTTGAAGAGACAAGTTGGTCTAACACATTCTCAGTAGTCTGCTCCTGAAGTGCCCAGGAGTAGTCACTAGGAAAGAAGAGATATTCAATATTTTCATCCCCAAAGGGGAAATCTAACCACTACAAAGTTTCAAATATAGGTTTTTATGGCGGATATAAAGCCATTTTTTGTGTGGACAACCCATTTCAAAAGATCATTTTCACATCCCTAAATCCTATGAAGGTGTTGGCGGTAGCCAACCATGGCATTCCTAATATAATAGGATGTCCTTTAGAAGGATCCTTTGATTATACTACCATGAAATCAACAGGATATTCCCATGAGGCTACCAATACAACAATTTCATCTAGACTCCATCAGGTTTACCGTAGTACGGTCTGCTAGTTCCATAATTGAGGGGGTCGGTCGGAGAAATTGTCCCAACTGTAAAGATTCTAAGACTGCAGTAGTCATCATATTAATGGCAGATCCTAATTCAATAAGTGTATTCTCTATGGAGTTATTATTTACAATCATAGTTACTATTGGGGCCCCTCTATTTGTATATTTTTCAATCTGATATTGGAATGTCATACACTCAAACATCTCTCCTATAACATGAATTGTGAGGGGGTGTTTTTGATTCTTTCCTAGGTGCTTAATGTATAGTTCCTTTATTACCTTACTGTAAATTGGTATATCTTTAATAGCCTGTAATAGAGGAATTTTGACACAGATATTCTTTAGTTCATTCATAATATCATACTCGGGAGGAACTACAAGTTTTTCTATTGCTAGTCATTCTGGAAATGGATGAATCCTTTGTTCCCAAATCGGTTCTTACTAAGTATGGGTATGCACTGGGATATTTGGAATATACACATCCTGAAAAATAGCATCATTCATGACTCCATTTGATTCTTATTCGTCATTCTATTCATGAATGATGATTGATGCCTTGGGTCTGTCATTTACAACTCTTCCAAATCATAATTGTATCTCATGTACAGGTACAATCTAAATAATGTAGGATGGAATAGTTTGAAACTCAATGCTTTTAAGATCTTGAGTTGGATTATTATTTGGATTAGGTATCGGTTGTGCATGTAACAATGTAGGTCATGGAGGGTTTGTATTTTGGAAGTGATGAGGTTGTTGTGTAATAAGGGGAACTAGAGGCACAAACCCTGGTAAAAATTGTTGGGTATTGGCTTAGTGCTGAGGATACAGATGATTAGGTGTAGATACAGGTGGTGGTTGGGGGTAGGATTGTATTCTCCACCCCTGTGGCCAATACTGATGCTGATTAAAATGAGTAAGAGGAGGATACTGGGGTGTCCAATGGTGCCAACTTGTAGTGTTCCACTGTTGAGGTGGTTGGTAATTTTGGTAATAAGGTGGAGGCTATGGTGACAAATTGTGATATGGTGGTGAATCCCTTGGTTGCCAAGGAGGCCTCCTAGATGTTTCACCAACATCCCCACTCTTGTATATGGCTTGTAACCCTGGTAACAATGGGAAATCATCTGTTGGATGTTATTCCATACAGATGTGACATACGAAGATCTTGTTTAATGGAATTCTCATTGGGTATGTTTAGTTCTACATATTGGATAGAAAATACTCATCGTTGTTCATCCTCCTCTTGCCTTTTCTTAGCTTGTAATGCATCTAGTTGGGAACCCATTGCTCCTAAAATATCAGTTTTGAAAATTTCCAATCGGTTTCCTAATTCTATCCTTGTGACTCCTCCTAAAATGGGAGTATTTCCTTTTAGATTTCTATTATAAGGCTCCTTAATATTCCTCCCGACTTTTCCCCTACTTCTATAGTATTTTCTACATATCTCCCCAATTTATTCAAAAGGTTTATGAGAGATATCGTCTGATGCCATGATATTGAGGCTTTCTACCAAGTCTTCTGAGATCCCTTTAAGGAAGAGCGTTCATACTGCATCTTCTCTAAGGTCGTTATGTTTAGATTTATGTAATGTATAGATAAATATTTTGAGATATTCTTCCAAACTCTCATATTCGAGTTGTTGTATCTTAAATATATCATTCCGAGAATCTCTTGGTTTGTATTACTCTTGGTATTTTCGTAAGAATGTGGTTTTCATATCTTCC
The DNA here is from genome assembly GCA_001517045.1 of Pseudotsuga menziesii. Lineage (NCBI taxonomy): Eukaryota > Viridiplantae > Streptophyta > Pinopsida > Pinales > Pinaceae > Pseudotsuga > Pseudotsuga menziesii. The sequence goes on from LPNX011084327.1 coordinate 821,158, forward strand.
CAAGTCCTGATACTAGATTCTCCTAATCCTATGAACCATCTTAAGGAAGAGTCCTTCAGTGTAGCAGAATTTTTTTTTAATTTATGGGTGTCTTGTAGATAGTTATAAATTCTACAAAGGATGTCAAACTCGAACAAAAATGTGTCCAAGTATTCATTACTTTTCCCATAGAAAGTAGGTAAGGAGGAAGGAGGGATGTTCTCCATATTTATATCTTGTGCAATGTCTAAAATAGGGAACTTGAAGGTAGTCTCAGTTCGATTTTATCCTTCTCCTTCATCATTTATAACCTCATCATAATCTTCATTCTTTCCCCATCGCTCCATGTAGGTTTGATTCTTAAAGAGTGTGTACCTAGGAGGCTCCTTTCAAGGTGATAATGGGTTGTCCCAATGTTCTTTTTTGGGGGAGATCTTCCTATGATCAACTATGTTATTATTAGATTCTATAGGAATAGTAGGTGCTACTATCAAGGTTACTATCTGTGAAATAAGTGTACCTTTTGAGCCACCAAAGAGGGATTGTACCTGGGAAGGATCATTGAAATCAACAAAGTTATGATCCCCTACTAATGAGAAGGTTGTATTGTTAGTTTTTTATACTAGTGGAGGATTAAGGATTTCCAAAGGTTGACCCTCTTGAATCTCTTCAGCAATGGGATACTTAGGACTTCCCGCTAGTATTTCTTTCCCGTATAAGGTTTCTCATATAAATTCTTTAGGTCTCCAAGTATAACTACTTCCTTTGTGGGTTCTCCGATACCTTTATACTGAGTTAGTGGTTGGGTTAATTTGTCCCCCGTAAATGTTAGTATGGACTTTAAAAAGTTTTTGAGAACTCGTTCTAGTGTATCTACCCTTAGAATCTCTAGTTATGTTCATGAAAAACTAAACTAAAGGGAAACCTATGCTACTAATACTACTACTGTTGGATTTGGGGGCACCTGTTATAATAGATGTGCAGGTTGTTACCTCCCCTCTTACCACTCCCCCACCACCAACCTATTGCTAAACTTCATAAGGGGATTCTACTTATTCTACCTTACTAAATAACTCCCCGACAATGGCACCAAAAATGTTGGGTGTTATAATGTCTTAATTAATTCACCTAATATTTAATTATCAACCAATATTGGTAAACTTAAAGTTGACACAAAATATATGTGAAGGCAGAAGGGTTCCTAGGGTGTCCTAGAAATATTTTAACAAACAAAAGATCGAAAGATCTTTCAAAATGAAAAACCGAGTCAAACTCCTAAAAGTTCAACTATGAAGGTAATTAAACCAAAACAGAGTACTAGACTATAGCAGTATCAAGCTATACTACTCTACCCTATAGACAAACACTAAAAGGTAAATATATAAACAAGTAAACTTTAAGAAAGTAAACTTCCTATTACTTAACTGTTCCACTTCTTAATTTAAGAATTAGAAATCTTTGTAAACAACTTCAGAAATTAACTATACAAGGCATTATAAAAAGATTACAACAACTGGAGATACTTTTACAAATTTCAACAAATAAGTTATACATGCAATTAACAAATGTACATAATGGTTAAACTAAATTATCTAGTTCCACTCTCCTTGATTGTTCTGTGGATATGCATTTACTGTGATCGGAACTGTTTGAGGAGTAATGTCAAAATGGCTTTCAAAAGAAGTAAATAAACTGAATGGAATCAAATCTAACTTAACTTTTACAAATATGTGCAAACTAAGGAATGTCCAAGTACAAGTGATAGTAAACATGATGGTTTATTCCATAAGCAAATGAATTTTATAAAGGGAATCTAAATTATAAACAAGTAGATAATTTAATAAAAGAAACAAGTAGAAAACTTAATAAATATAACTTTAATAAGAAGCAAGTAGAAAACTTAATAAAGACAACTTCTTTAAATCTTATTCTACAAAGTAACCACATAGTGAAAGAAACAGGTTCTACTGCTATGATCAATTTACAAGGTGTTGGTGTACTAACATGTCTAACCATAAACTCAATATACACAAGGATAAATCAAACCAAACTAAAGATATATTTACCACACATTACAACAGTATTGAATAAGGGAATCAAAGACAAAAGAAACAAAACAACGCATAACTCAAAGCATATTTAGGTAAGAGAAGGTGGGGAATAAAGATGGACCTTGATAATACTTTAAATAATGGAACCTAAGGTCCTAGTGATGAACATAACAATTATCTAATTATCACAATCATAACATAATTCAAAATTTAAAGAAACAAGGCTTTAAACAGGCTTAAAAACAAATTGGGAATACTAAAGGTCGAACGAAGGTTTATATAATAGACTGGAAGGTGGGTCTGAATGAGAGGTTGAACATGCTATCTGAATGATAACATGTATAAAGAATAGAGTAAAATAGCCTAAATGATCTAGTTATCAGCTGATTTTTTGCACATGAGAACAAAATGCATACAGAACAGTAAGTAGACCTACTTGGTGATCGAATTCAATAGCAAAATAACTTAAGATAATTCAGGATTAGAAGGAAATTATTACCTATTGCATCATTAAACAAACTAAAATATAACCAAAGCAAACTTATAACAAGACACAACTTAACAAAACTGAACCTACTGCAACTTGATTCTAAGATATTAAAGCAATCTACTCTGTATAATTATCAACATGAAATTAAATCATAAGTTGGAAAAGACTAGAAAAGAAACTAAAGGAAAACTATGTGCACAACCACTTAATTTTAATCTATGAAATAGAAACTATGCTAATAGTGTAATATGGATGCTAAAAACTTCAACAAGCATACATTACAGAAACAAGAGAATAAACGATTACAGTAACTTAATCATAGAAACAAATTGGAAATAAACCTACTTATTTGCAAGGAAAGGGATGATGAAAATACCAACAAGAATGAAAACCATTGGTTGATGAGGGGCCCTCTTAGAAATCAGGGTGATGCATCGCTAAACACTTACATGAACAAGATCATATACACAACATGAATGTAACTTCTATTAAAATGCAGAACAATATTACAGAGTTTCTCTTTAAAATCAACTGAAAGAATGTAAAACTAGCTAACTACACTCTCACTTGGAGGAAAATATATATAGTGTTTACAAGGATGAGCAGGTCGACCCTTTCAGTGGTTGACCACTCCTAAAATAGTCAACCATTATTACAAACAATTGATTGAATGCAAAAAACGCTTCTCCTTCTTCCTCGCGCGTTGATTCTCCATTGCACATGTTGTGGCATGAGGATTCTCTTTGACGTGGACTAGGGTCATGTTGTCGAATAGAGAAGGAAAGATGATGAGCCTTCTAGAATGAGGGTCATTCCATCATCCAGACATGTGGACACATAGAAAATAAAAATCATTCCATGCTTTAAGGCTTTGTAATATGCCATAAACAATGTGCATCTTGATCGGTGAGATGGATGGTGATTTGGATGCGCTCCACGCATATCTAGCGTGATGTGTGTCCAATCGTTGTCTCATTCAAGGACTATAACATGTAAAACAATGCACACATATATCAAACATGTTCTCAAATATCATCAAATTTAATTAATAAAGTCGTGAAATAACAATAATAAACCATAATTTGCATAAATACAAATATATTTATACCTGAGGCTGAATGACAAGCGGTATGAAAACAATATGTCAATAATATGACAAAATAAATGTCAAAAAGTGTAATTTACCAGCTGAAAATGGTGACAAAACTAGGATCAATAGTGATGTGTTAGATGGAATGAAGGGTGATGATAACTATAGGATTGCGAATGGGCTGATATATTATAAGGGCATAATCTATTTGGTTCAAGATTCAAATCTAAAGTACAAAATTTTGCAAGGAGCACATGATTCCCCACTAGCTGGCCATCCAGGGATATTCAAAACTTATAGGCAATTGAGGAAAAGATTCAGCTGGTTTATTGCAACCATTTCCCATTCTGGAGCAAATATGGGACAACATCTCAATGGACTTCATCACTGGGTTGCCCAAATATTTGGGTAAGGATTGCATACATGTGGTAGTGGATATATTGACAAAATTTTCTCATTTATTTATTGTTACATCATATTTTATTTCTACACAAGTGGATGATATTTTTATCAAATAAATCTTTAGATTGCATGGGCTCCCCAAGGGCATTGTAAGTGATAGAGATAGTCGATTAATGGGTTCTTTTTGGAAAGAACTTTTTAAATTAGTGGCCACTCAATTGAATCCAAGTACAATATATCATCCACAAAATGATGGAAAAATAGAGAGGGTGAACCAATGGTTGGAACGGTACCTAAGAAACTATGTGGGAGAGTAGCAAAAAGCATCGAAAAAATGGCTATACTTGGGTGAGTTTTTCTACAATGCCACTTTTCATATGTCAATAGGGATGTCTCCTTTCAAATAATTATATTGTTGTGATGCACTTACAATTTCTGATATTATATTTGGTGATATTATAGCTCCAAAATCTAGATATTGGGTGGAAGAGAGCCAAGAAATTTTAAAGCTTTTGAAAGACAATTTGCAGGTTTCCCAAAATCAGCAAAAACAATATTCACATAGACATAGAGACAATAGAAAATTTCAGGATAATGATTTAGTATATTTTAGGTTTCAGCCATACAAACAAAAAAATCTCAAAAATAATGGGGCGGAAAAGCTAAAACCAAGATACTATGTCCCATACAAGATAGTTCGGAAGATTGGGGAAGTAGCATATGAGTTGGAACTTCCAGAAGAGAGTAAAATCCATAATGTATTCCATGTTTCTTGTCTTAAAAAATATCTTGGTCAGTAAATTGTCACTTCATAAATACTCCCTCCCTTTGTTATAGCGGATTTCACCACACTAGGTGAATCACACATTGTATGGCCTTCCCTTGTCCCGCTGCAGACTCATTACCCCCTTTGGACCACTTTATATC